>BHEV01021947.1:0-12927 GCA_004319985.1 Emydocephalus ijimae
AACCTTGGCGGCGAACGCAGCAGGGATCGCGCGGTTGCGAATCCCTGCCGCCGCCGAAGGCTTGCAAACCGGAAGTCTCAACAAAATGAAATTCAATGTAGAGAAAAGTAAAGTCCTGCACTTAGGCAGGAAAAACCCAAAGGACACATATAGACTGGATGAAACCAGGCTCAATAGCAGGAACTGTCAGAGGGATCTTGGAGTCTGAGTGGACGACCAGCTAAATAGGAGCCAGCCGTGTGCAGCACCCACCAAAAAAGTTAATCCAATCCCAAGTTGCATTCACAGAGGGATACAATCCAGATCAAAGGAGGTACTAATACCACTCTATAAAGCCTTAGTAAGGCCACACCTAGAGTCCTGCATTCAGTTTTGGTCACCACATTATAAAAAAAGATGTTGAGACTCTAGAAAAAGTACAGAGAAGAGCAACCAGGATGATTGGAGGCTAAAACGTACAATGAACTGGGTTGCAGGAACTGGGCCTGGCTAGTCGAGGGAAGAGAAGGACATGGGGAGACAGGAGAGCTGTGCTCCAATATTTGAGGGGCTGCCCCAGGGAGGAGGAAGGGGGTCAAGCTATTCTCCAAGGCACCTGAAGGCCAAACAAGGAATAATGGATGGAAACTGAACCAGGAGAGATTCAACCTGGAAATAAGGAAAAACTTTCTGACAGTGAGAACAATCAACCCATGGAACAGAAGTTGCCTCTGGAAGTTGTGGGAGCTTCATCACTTGAGACCTTCAAGAAGAGATTGGACTGCCATTTGTCAGAAATGGTGTGGGGTCTCCCGCTTGGGCAGGGGGTTGGACTAGATGACCTACAAGGTCCCTTCCAGCTCTGGTTATCTATTATCTGTTATCTCTATGTGCCCATTGATGGCCATTTTGTCTGAGTGCCAAACTTCTAGGAATTCTTTAGCAATCTTGGACTCAGTTTCAGGGGAAAACGTTACCTACTTGGAAAATGAAAGTCTGCATAAAAACAACCAAGCTCAGAGACCACCAAGGACCCCACAGGATAAATTTGCATTTATCCTGCACCAAGGGATTCATGATGTAATCCATTGTTGACCTTTGTAATAATTATTTTTGACAGAGAACCAAAGAAGAGGATTTTCAAGTTATTTATTCCTGGGGGGGGGTTGTTTTTTTTTGTTTTTGGTGCTTTTTGTACACCTATTTGATAAGTTATTCTTTCTCTTCTTGTTTATGCATTTGTATAATGCATTTGCTCATTTATTATTTGTATTTGCATTTCAACTACCAAACTAGACTTTTTCAAAACTTCTTTTCAAATTAATAAATCCAGGAAAGAGAGAGTAATATAGATATATTTAAAATAGATAGATATGTGGACCAGGAGGCCTGTTTACAGCCCATCAAATAGTTCTCCTAAAGAAAGCCATAATTTTTAATTTTGATAAAGAAAATTGATTGTCTTGCAGCCAATTAAACTCACCTTGTTGGACGTAAATCAGTTGAAAACATTAAAAGATACACTACACATATAGGACCACAAGTCTCCTTAAAATCTGTTGTGAATGCATAAAGGTTAAATAAAGTTATCTTGAGCTTGGAGCTAAGTGCAGGGTTCTGGCCCTGCACTTCTGATTGGCTGTTAATGGCAGGATCGGATTGGCCCGTTCAGGGGAATCTGATTGGCCATTAATGGAGCATTCGTATTGGTTAACGGAGCTAGCGCTCCTGGGTTCTTATTGGTTAAAATAGTTATTGGGTTGCCAATATAAGGAAGGCTGTAGCAGCCGTCCAGTTGAGCTGTCACACCATGTAAATAAAGAGTTGTAGTTCACCGTTTCACCAGCTCGTCTCCATTCTTTCTCGCCCATGCTTCAAACTTAACACTGGCGACGAGGATGGGATGTGGAGATGGCAGAGCTGACTGAACAAAGAAGAAGAAGCCGAGCATGTGACTGATGACGCACAATGCTGGAACCATGTCCAGCGGCATCATACTACCCGCTCCGTTCGACCCAGCGCAAGAGGACTGGGAGTCCTACATGGATCGTTTCCAAATGTTTTTGGAAACTAACAATTTGAAGGATGCCTCAACCGGGAAGAAACGGGCGGTATTCCAAATGCATTGCGGACCAACTGTATTTAAGATGGCTAAAGCACTAGCCAAACCAGCTGAAGTGAAGGCTATGGACTGGGACGTCCTCGAACCCCTACTAAGAGCTCATTACGCACCGACCGTGCCCACGCTCGTAAGACGGCACGAGTTCTACCAAAGAAACCAGCGAAAAGGAGAAAGCGTCGCCGATTTCATCGCAGACCTCCAAAACCTGGGAGGACTCTGCGGGTTTGCCAACCTGGAACAGGCGTTGAGAGATAGAATAGTCCTGGGATTAGATGCACCAGGCGTGCAAAGAAAGCTGATGGCGAAAGGCCTTGCTGATGCCATCGCTGATGCTACTGCAGCAGGAAATCGGCTGCCCAACTGCGCCACAACCGTGTTCGGCACACCAACCGACAGGTGACATTTCACCCAAGTCAGAAGGACAGCTTTTGACGACCCACCACGAGGACCTCTCTTCATTGTCAGACAGCGACGAAGAAGAGGTCCATCGACTGCGGTCCGAGCGGGACCACTACCCGAAGTCCCTACACCCCTGCGCTGGCTGTGGAGCCAACCATTCCAGGTCCGAATGCAAATTCCGCGACGCACTCTGCCATGAGTGTGGAAAGAAAGGCCACATCGGACGGGTCTGCCGAAGCTCACAAGGAACCGGCCTGGCCTCGAAGGGGGCTAACTATCGCCAATCAACAGGAAACCGTCCTGTAAGGCGAGAACCAGTAAACCACTCCTACAGAAACCGAACCTTGAATCGCCCTACGAAGCGAGAAGAGGCTCACCAAACTATCACTATCGGTCACGCCTCTTCCTTGGATGCCAAGAAAATCTGAATTACAGTGGCCATAAAAAATCAGCCTTGCCAAATGGAAGTCGACTCAGGATCATCTCTCTCGATGGTTTCCTGGAGGACCCTCAAACAACTCATCCCTATTCTCCAGTGCCAAGACCTCCATTTCCAAAGACTTATCCTTAAAGACTATCAAGGGAATCGGATTCCAGTCATTGGATCCAGTCGAGTCAGGGTCTCATTCAAGAACCGCATGGCGTACTTACCTCTGACTGTGATCGACAAAGATCGGCCTAGCCTACTAGGCTTCCAATGGTTTGCACCACTCGGCACTGAAGTGGCAGGCATTAACCGAATCAGTGGCAGTGACTGGGAGGAGGACCTCGTCCATGAATTCAGGGACATCTTCACAGAAAAACTAGGTGAGTACAAGGGGACCCCGATATCGTTCAGCCTTAATCCAAAACTAGCTCCCATCCACCTTAAGCCCTGTCGAGTTCTGTTCACCTTAAAGCCGAAAATCCACGAACAGCTCGATAAACTAAAAGCTCAGGGGGTGCTAGAGCCAACCGATCACTCTCCCTGGGAGACCCCAATCGTAACACCAATTAAGCCGGATGGTTCGATTAGAATTTGTGGGGACTACCGGGCCACTCTGAACCATGCCCTACAGCAAAATGCTTATCCGGTGCCAGTAGTGCAGCACCTCCTCCATTACCTGGGGGGCGGAAAAGTCTTCGCAAAACTAGACTTAGCTCAGGCATATCAGCAACTACCTGTTGATGAAAAGACGGCACAGGCACAGATGATTGTGATGCACCGAGGTGCCTTTAAATGCACCCGGCTCCAGTTCGGAGTCAGTGTAGCCCCGGGGATTTTTCAGAGCCTTATGGAGAGGCTACTACAAGGGATTAAAGGTGTGGTCCCCTACTTTGACGATGTATTAATTGCTGCACCTACCACAAAAATCTTATGGGATCGTTTAAAATTAGTTCTACAGAAATTCCAAAAACGCTGATCTTAAAGTAAAAAAGAATAAGTGTAAACTGTGTACAGATTGTGTCGAATTTTTAGGGTATTTAATTGACAGTCAGGGTATTCACCCTACCGACAGTAAATTAAGAGCCATAAAAAATGCTCCAAGACCTCGGAACAAGGCCGATCTCCAGGCGTTCCTAGGCCTTATCAACTTTTATAACGTATTTCTGCCACACAAAGCAACTGTCGCTGAACCTTTACATCGTTTACTGGACAAAAAAGCAATTTGAGTNGCCATGTACTGCCTAATGGTAGCGAAGCCCCTGTTGCATATTTTTCAAAAATGCTTTCAAAAACCGAGCGAAATTATAGCCAAACCGATAAAGAAGCCCTCGCGATTGTGTCTGCCATTAAAAGATTTCACGAATACGTATATGGCCGGGCTTTTACTATTGTGACTGACCACAAACCATTGCTGGGGATAATAGCCGGAGATAAACCGACTCCCTACATATTATCCCCCAGGATGACTCGCTGGTCAGAATTCTTGGCTGCTTATAATTATCGGCTGCAATACTGCCCAGGGAAAGCCATTCCCCACGCCAACGCATTGAGCCGAGCACCGCTTCCAGAGACTCTCGACGACCCTGCGCCTACAGTAACCACGTTACAGGTCAAGACTCCACACACCGCCATTAACCGCCCGAGATATCGCAAGAGAAACAAGATGTGACCCCACCTTAGCGCGAGTCCTAAGTTGGGTGGAACGTGGATGGCCATTGGACCAGATACCAGATGACTTCGCACCATTCAAAACTCGACAAACAGAGTTGTTCTCTCAAAAGGGCTGTATCATCTGGGGTGATAGTCGTTATCCCAGAGCGACTCCAACAAGCACTACTAAGAAACTTGCACGATGGCCATCCCGGTATCGTGCGAATGAAAGCCCTTGCACGAAGCTACGCATGGTGGCCGGGCATCGACAAGCAAATCGAGACTTGGGTCAAAGCTTGTCATNAATTGGCTCGAGATTCACCGCATGACAAACATGACTACAGAAGCGGTCATCAAGAGATTGGAAAGGCTGTTTGCAACCCACGGATTACCAGACGTTCTAGTATATGACAACGGGTCCCAATTTACCGCACTATCCTTCGAGCAGTACCTGGCTGACCGCGGCATCCGACATGCGCTCACTTCGCCTGTGCACCTGGCGACCAATAGCAGGACTGAGCGCATGGTCCAATTCATTAAGAAAACCTTGCAGAAATTAGAATACAACAACATCGATGAGAAAATCAACCGAATCCTTTTTCTACAGCACATCACACCTCACAGCGTCACCAACAAAACTCCTACTGAACTACTTATGGGACGAAAGCTCCGCTCCCACCTCGACTGGTTACACCCAGCTTATGAACCGGAAAAACCACTCGGATCCAGCGGCCGATGCCGTACCTTCCAGGTAGGTGATTTGGTGTATGCTAAAAACCTATTGGGTGATCCTCTGTGGGTAGAAGCGACAGTAATCCGAGTAACCGGCCCAAGATCCTTGTACAGTGCCCTGACGATAGACTATGGAAGCGCCATATTGATCAATTACGATCACGGCTCCGGTCAGGCATTTCTGAACTCCCTTATGACCAAACTGAGGGAGGGAGGAGATACAGAAGAAGACGAATTCCAACTAGAGGAAAGCCCGTTTGAAGGGAACGATAGCGGAATAGAGACACAGGAACTGGAACCAGGGATGGGAGTAAGTCCACCTCAGGGAGTTGCCGAAGATATTGGTGACAACAGAAACGCGAACTCTGAACCAGAGGCAACCCCTTCACCAAACAATGATCTACCTCAGCGAGATTGCAGTCAAATGCAAAACGCGCAGCGAAAATCAAACAGACTAATAAAGCAACCATCCTACCTTAAGGACTATGTGACCGCGCCCTGTAAACAGAAGCCAGGGGGAAGGGGTGTTGTGAATGCATAAAGGTTAAATAAAGTTATCTTGAGCTTGGAGTTAAGTGCAGGGTTCTGGCCCTGCACTTCTGATTGGCTGTTAATGGCAGGATCGGATTGGCCCGTTCAGGGGTATCTGATTGGCCATTAACGGAGCCTTCGTATTAGTTAATGGAGCTAGCGCTTCTGGGTTATTATTGGTTAAAATAGTTATTGGGTTGCCTATATAAGGAAGGCTATCGCAGCCGTCCAGTTTGAGCTGTCACACCATGTAAATAAAGAGTTGAAGTTCACCGTTTCACCGGCTCGTCTCCATTCTTTCTCACCCATGCTTCAAACTTAACAAAATCCAAACTAAAAATATTGCCGAAAGCTAAGCTATCACAAATTACAGGTAGCCCTTGACTTACGATCACTGCCAAAAAAAAGGTCATTAAATCCGGTTGGTCAGGTCAGTGAAGTGGTCCTTGATTTTACAACCACAATTTAATTCAAAATATTGATCGATAAGCAAGACAGTTGTTAAGTGAGTTTTTCTCCCTTTTTACAAGCTTTTTTACCATGGTCATTAAGTGAATCATTGCAATTGATTAGTTAGTGACCTGATTAATTGACTCTGGCTTCCCCATTGATTTTTGTGACCCTGGGATACTGCGACCGTCGTAAGTATAAGTCAGTTACCAAACATCTGAATTTTGGTCATGTGACACTGAGGAGGCTGCAATGATTGGTCGTAAGTGTGAAAAACGGTCATGTCACATTTTTGAGTGCCGTTGCAACTTCAAATGGTCACTAAATGGTTGTAAATCAAGGACAATCTGTATAATTTTGAAGCCTTTATTACTTATAATGTTTTTGTTTTTAATTTAGCAGAGCCAAAGAAAATATAATGTAATTCAAACTACCCTTAATTTTTAATTTGTAGCACTTTTATTTATGGGAACCAGTTGAAAGTATTTATTTATCACAGGATCATAAATCTTCAGCTAATCCTACCAATTAGTGAATTTGAAATTGCTACCAGGTATAATATAGGCTTTCCTACTTTCATGGCTCCCATGAATAAATTCCACAGAGAAAGAAAGAAAGAAAGAAAGAAAGAAAGAAAGAAAGAAAGAAAGAAAGAAAGAAAGAAAGAAAGAAAGAAAGAAAGAAAGAAAGAAAGAAAGAAAGAAAGAAAGAAAGAAAGAAAGAAAAGGTAAAAAAGAGACATAAAGGAAGGAAAGAAGGAAGAGAAGGGAAGGGAAGGAAAGGAAGAGAAGAGAAGGAAAGGGGAGAGAAGGGAAGGAAGGAAGGGAAGGGAAGGGAAGGAAGGAAGGAAGGAAGGAAGGAAAGAAGGAAGGAAAGAAGAAAGGAAGGAAGAGAAGGAAAGGAAAAGAAGGGGAAGGAAGGGAAGGGAAGGGAAGGAAAGGAAGAAAGGAAGGAAAGGAAAGAAGGAAGAGAAGGGAAGGAAAGGGAAGGGAAGGAAGAGAAGGAAGGAAGGAAGGAAGGAAGGAAGGAAGGAAGGAAGTGGAAAAAAGGGATAAATTCCAGAATTTCAACCCTGGGCCTACAAGTAGTCCTCAACTTACAACAGTTTATTAAATGACCATTCAAAGTTACAACAGCACTGGGGGAAAATGTGATTTACGGCCGTTTTTCACAGTCACGACTTTTGCAGCATCTTCATGGTCACATGATCAACATTTAAATGCTCGGCAACCAGTTCATAGTTACGACAGTCGCTGTGTCCCAGGGAGGGTCCTGTGATCCCCTTCGACAACCTTCTGATGAGCAAAGTCAAAGCCAGATTCACTTAACGACCGGGTGATTAACGCATCAACTGCAGGGATTCACTTAACAACAGTGTTGAAAAAGGTCGTAAAATGGGGGGCAGGGCAGGAGAAACTCACTTCAGCCAATGCCTCACCGAACAACGGAAAGGTTGGGCTCCCTTACGGTCGTACGTCATGTTGCATTTTACAACAGGGGAAAAAACCCCAACGTGATGGGTTACACAGTTATCTAAGCATGAAGGGAAAGCAAATTAGCCCTCCAAATTGGAATAATCAGCATTCCCCATTCTTGGTTCTGTTTGCCAAGTGTTTGCTTTGCTAATATTCCAGTTTTGTAATACTTTTTGTTAGGTGCAATTAAGCTCATCCCGCTTAATTAATTACGGTGTCTTTGGACGAGTATATTAGATGAGATGCCTCACCGCATTAAAAAAATTCTCATTCCCTAATCTAAATAGGGCCTCCTTCACATCCAGAACTATTCCCGCTGTGGAAATCTTTCCAGGTTTTTTTTTAAAGTGCCTAATATAGATTAATATAGTCTAATATAGATTTACTAGGGAAGGCACCTGGTTCCAATATTTGAGGGGCTGCCACAGAGAGGAGCAAGGGAGTCAAGCTATTTTCTTTTTTCTTTTTTTTAAACTTTATTTACAAGAATTAAAAACATACATTTCATGTTCTAATAAATAATTATAAAATTTAGAAATCAACCCTTTCTCAGGACTTGAAAGTATTTTGTCTAAATGCGTATCTTTTACCTCAATTCCATATTCCTTTACATCTTTATCTTATCTCAACTTTACTTGGAAATATGACCAATTATCAGTGACTATCCCTAGTGCTTCAAGTTCCTGTATCATTTTAATTCTTCCCTCTCTGTCTAATATTTGATGGTACTTCAGTTTTTTTACTGATATCCATCGTATTTAAGTGGAACATCGCCTCCATCATTGAAAACCACCTCGGAATTTTGGTTTCATGATTTCTTCTAATATCAGCCCAAGTTTTAATTAATGGCTTTCCAAATACATGTCTAGCAAAATATAAATTGTTTTGGCTATTTGGGTTCCACAAAAATGCGTGCCATCCTAATTGTAAGTTGTGGCTGTCCAATTTTAAAATTCTATTGTTCCTCAAATTGATCCAATCTTTTCTCCATACTAATGCTGCCACTTTATAATAGATCTCCCAGGCAGGGAGTCCAAATCCACCCCTGCTTTTGTTATCTTGTAAATATATATTTTTTTATTCTCATTTTTTTCTTTGCCCAGATACATTTCATCATAATTTTATCTAATTCTTTAGAAAAAAAATTGTCCAATAATATCGGAATTGTTTGAAATGGATATAGTATTTTGTGTAAAACATTCATTTTGATTGTTGCTGTTCTACCTCTTAATGACATTTGCATCTGATTCCAATTTTCCAAATCCTTTTCAATCTGTTTCAATAATTTGGTGTAGTTGTCCTCCCACAGATTTAATGTTCTAGCTCTTAACCAAATGCCTAAATATTTGATCTTATTTACAATTTGTAATCCCATCTTTTCTTCCATTTTTTTTTTGTTTACTACTTGGTAAATTTTTAACTGGCATTTTGGTTTTTTTCCTTATTAATTTTTAATCCTGCTAGCTTACCAAATTTATCTATTTCATTTAGTAAAGATGGTCCTGAGTCTATTGGATCTTCTATAACAAAAACCACATAATCCGTGAAGGCCTGTAATTTATACTCTTGACTTGTAATTTTCGTTCCTTTAATTTCTTTATTTGATCTAATTCTATCCAACAAAATTTCTAAAATTGTTATGGAAAGCAGAGATGAAAGAGGGCATCCCTGTCTGACACCCTTCCTTATCTTTAATGATTTAGTAATTTCTCCATTTAATAATACGTTAGCCTTTTGTGTAGCATAAATTGCATTTAACATTTTTACAAAATTACCTCCAAAGTCCATCAAGTTAATCTGCTTCTTCATAAAATGCCAATTTAAGTTGTCGAAAGCCTTTTGCGCATCCAGGAAGACCACTTGGTTTCCTGGATGTTTTTCATAATATTCTAATATGTCTGTTATTATTCTTATATTATATTTAATCTGCATCATGGGAAGAAAGCCATTTTGATCCGAATGAATTTTGTTACTAAGTACTTTCTTTAATCTTTCCACCATTATCGCCATAAAAATTTTATAATCTGAATTTAAAAGAGATATTGGTCTATAATTCTTTATTTGGTTGGCATCTGCACCCTCTTTTGGAATCAATGTTATGTAAGCTTCCTTCCATGATTATGGAATTTTAGCTTCCAGTAAAACCTCATTGCAGACCTCTAAAAGCATATTCTCTAGTGTGGCACCTATCTCTTTATATAATTCGTTTGGTAATCCACCTGGACCTGACGTTTTGTTTCTTTCTTGTTTCTGAATCGCTGCCTTTAGTTCATCTAAAGCTATTACTTTATGAAGCAGCTCTTTTTTATCATCCGATAAAGGGTACAGAATTCCTTCTTTCAAATATTCTTCTATTTTATTTAAATCAACTTCCTCTTGTTTATAAAGAGCCTCAAAATATTCTCTTGCAACTTCCTTTTTTTTTCTCCAGATCCATCTCTATTATTCCATTTTTATCCTCTAGTTGAAATATTGTTCTTTTCTGATTTTCTTTTCTTAATGTATATGCCAGCGACCTACTGGATTTATTTGTATGCTCAAAATAGTTTTGTTTTGTATGTAATAATTTCTTAATTAATTCCTCTTGATCATAAACATTCATTTTATGTTTAACTATTGCTAATTCATTTCTAATTTGCTCGTCCCCCGGGGTTTCCATTTGCTTATTTTCCATTTTCTCTATTCTTTTTATTAGAGCTTTCCACTTTCCCTCTCTGTTAAGTACTGAGCGTGTGTGCGAAGAATGGAGATGAACCGGTGAAACGGTGAACTTCAAAACTCTTTATTTACATGGTGTGACAGCTCAAACTCAATGGCTGCTACAGCCTTCCTTATATAGGCAACTTATTAGATATTCAACCAATGAAAACCAGGGAGCGCTAGCTCCGTTAACCAATGAGAAAGGCTCGTTAATGGCCAATCAGATCCACCTGAACGGACCAATCTGATAACGCCATTAACGGCCAATCAGAAGTGCAGGGCCAGAACCCTGCACTTGACTTCAAGCTCTTAATAACTTTATGAACACATTTATTCATTCACAACACCCCTTCCCCCCGGGTTCCGTTTATGGGGTGCGGTTACGTAGTCCTTGAGGTAGGCCGGTTGTTTTGTTAGTCTATTTGACTTTCATTGTGCACCCGGTATTTGGCTGAAATCTTGTTGAGGTAGGGCGTTGTCTGGAGAAAGGGGTGCCTCTGACTCTGAGTTCGAATTTCCGTTGTCACCAACATCTTCGGTATCACCATGCAGTGAGCTCACTCCCATCCCTGATTCCTCTTCACGTGTTTCCGTATTGCTATCGTTCCTTTCATTAAAGTTTTCTGCTAATTCAAGTTCATCTTCCTCTGTATCTCCTCCCCCCTCAGTTTGGGCATCAGGGGACTCGGAGATCCCTGACCGCAGCCTTGATCGTAGTTGATCAATATGGAGCTTCCATAGTCTATTATCGCGACATTCCACGAGGTATGATCTAGGGCCGGTTACTCAGACCACAGTCGCCTTGACCCACAACAGATCGCCTGACAAGTTCTTAGCGAATACCAAGTCGCCTACCTGGAAGGTACGGCATCGCCCGCTGGATCCGTGTGGTTTCTCAGGTTCATACACTGGGTGTAACCAGTCGAGGTGGGAGCGGAGCTTTCGCCCCATTAGCAACTCGGCGGGAGTTTTGTTGGTGACGCTGTGCGGAGTGATATGCTGTAAAAAGAGGATTCAGTTTATTTTCTCTTCAATGTTGTCATAGTCCATTTTCTGTAGCATCTTTTTGACGAATTGTACCATGCGCTCGACCCTTCCGTTGGCTGCAGGATGCACCAGCGAAGTCAGCGCATGGCAAATACCGTGGTCCGCCAGGTACTGTTCAAAGGACAGCGCGGTAAATTGGGGTCCTTTATCGGATACCAGGACGTCTGGTAATCCATGTGTTGTAAATAGTCTGTCTAGTTTCTTGATGACCGCTTCGGTTGTTGTGTTCTTCATTTCATGGATTTCGAGCCAGTTCAAGTAGGCATCCACTGTTAACAGGAATGTGTGGCCTTTGGTAGGTCCCGCAAAGTCCAGATGAATACGGGACCAGGGTCCCCGCGGTGTTTCCCATTCGGTTGGGGTTGCTTTCGGTGGGGCGTTGCTTACTTCTTGGCATTTGTGACAATCTTTGACCCATGTCTCGATCTGCTTGTCGATTCCCGGCCACCACGCATAGCTACGTGCGAGGGCTTTCATGCGCATGATGCCGGGGTGGCCATCATGCAAGGTTCTTAGTACCGCTCGTTGTAGCCGCTCTGGGACAATGACTCTATCTCCCCAGATAATGCAGCCCTTCTGTGAAAACAATTCTGTTTGTCGACTCTTGAATGGGGTGTAGTCATCAGGATGGTCCAATGGCCATCCGCGCTCGACCCAACTGAGGACTCATGCTAAGGTGGGGTCGCATTTCATTTCCATCGCGATATCTCAGGCTGTTAATGGTGGTGTTCGAAGTGCCTCAATTTGCAACGTTGTCATTGTAGGCACGGGGTCATCAATGGTCTCTGGAAGTGGTGCTCGGCTCAATGCGTCGGCGTGGGGAATGGCCTTCCCCAGGCGGTGTTGCAGNTAGTCATCAGGATGGTCCAATGGCCATCCGCGCTCGACCCAACTGAGGACTCATGCTAAGGTGGGGTCGCATTTCATTTCCATCGCGATATCTCAGGCTGTTAATGGTGGTGTTCGAAGTGCCTCAATTTGCAACGTTGTCATTGTAGGCACGGGGTCATCAATGGTCTCTGGAAGTGGTGCTCGGCTCAATGCGTCGGCGTGGGGAATGGCCTTCCCCAGGCGGTGTTGCAGCCGATAATTATAGGCAGCCAAGAATTCTGACCAGCGAGTCATTCTGGGAGATAATATATAGGGGGTTGGCCTATCTCCCGCTATTATTCCCAGCAAAGGTTTGTGGTCAGTCACTATAGTCAAGGTTCGGCCGTACACGTACTCATGAAATCTCTTGACAGCAGACACAACAGCAAGGGCTTCTTTATCGATCTGACTGTAATTGCGTTCTGCTTTTGAAAACGTCTTTGAGAAATAGGCAACAGGGACCATTTGGCAAAACGTGGCTCAAAATGGCGCCTACTCCGAAAGGTGATGCATCACAAGTGATCGTTAACGGCAAAGTCTCATTG
>BHEV01021948.1:0-29983 GCA_004319985.1 Emydocephalus ijimae
CCAGTAGCATTTTAGTCAGAAATTGATATTCTCTTCTCATCTCTCTCACTCTTCTGGGTATTTGTTTTAAAACCACAATCTTTTTTCCTTTGTATTTCAATGTCTTCTCTCTTGCCACTTGTAGTATTTGTGTTTTAATGGATTTTTTTGTAAATCTAATATGGACTTCCTTTGGTAATTTATTTCTCATCGCATATCTTGTATAAACTCGATATACCTCATCTACTCCATCCATCATCTTTTCCTCTGTAATTTCCAAAGNTTCCACTTTTTCATCAGTCTTCTCTGTTCTTTGTTCAATGTTTTCTATTATTTGTTCAATGGTGTCTGATTTTGTCTTGAGATCTTGGATTCCTTCCATAATCATCTGTAAAGTTACTTTTTCTTATTCTTTATCTTGCTTCAACATTGTCTGAATTAAACGTTGTCCTCCAGCTGGTGGGGAGGCAGAGGTAGAGGTAGAAACGCCCGCTGATATTGGTTTCCTGCTTATTTTAATGCTTCCAAAGCTTCAAATTCTTTTTGACTTTTAATCCAACTGGTAGAGTAGCCAATTATAATCCAAAATGGGAAAAATCCAATAGTAAAAGGCCCAAAACCAAAGAAGAAAAAAGAGAAAAAGAAGAAGAAAAATCTTCAGGTTCTTCTAGACCCTAATCCAATTATGAAGTAGTCCACCATAAAAAATGAAAAATAGAAAGAAACCCCCCCCCAAAATAATAATATTGATTAAGAAAAAAAAGAACAAAAACATTGAGAAGTCTCAATAATCAAAAAGAAAAAACAGAGTGGTCCATAAACATGAATAGAAAAAGCAAAAGGATCCCAGTAAATATAAGAAGAAGAAAAAAGAAAAATAAAGAACAAGCTCTGAGGCTTTCCATTTGAAATAAAAAGCAAAAATAAGAATATTACTAGAATTGGAATTTACAAAGTGGCTGGTGCGTAGGGGTATCACAAGTAAAATATATATATATAAGAAAGCACACTGCACTTTATTTAGTTGTCCAAGGCTCTTATTATGACTCTCTTCTCCACCAGCTTCAAAGCCAAGCCTCAAGTGTTGAAATATTGATAAGAGTCCAGGAGAACACCTGTAATAATATTTTGCTATGCTCTCCCTCTATCTTATCACCTTAAAATGTCCTTGAGAAGAAGTCTTCTTACAGTTCTCTCCAATTCAAATAGAATATTTTCAAGCCTCTAGTTGGCAGTGTTACAAAGTTTCTTAATACTCTTCCCCCCCCAGCCAGAAAAAAAGGATAATTTATACAAAAAAAAAAAAAAAAAGAAATAGCCAAAGGGAGCCTCTATTCTAAAAGAAAATTAAATAATCAAAAGGAGCATAAAAATATATGTAAAAGAAAATTCAATCCGGTTACCTACAAGTCTACACTTGGGGTCCCCCCAAAAAAGTAAGAAAAAGAAAAAAAAATCCAAGCCTCAATTTGACATCACTTTAAAAAACGCCGCTCATACAGTTTTTGTAAAAAAAAAATCTCACAGGTTTCTTCTGTATTCAGGGTGCCCTTTCAAATCTCAGTGAATTTACAACAACAAAAAAAGTTTCTCATCCAGCCGACACACTTTCACTTTCAGCCACTTTCTTTCCGGAGCTGTCCCGACTTCAGCAGCTACAGAGGCTGCCTCTCCGCCGCCAGCAAAAGGGCTTCTCCCGGATCAAACCAGAGATTTTGCGATATCTCTGGGATCCTGGGACTTGCCCTTCACAATCACCGTCTCTACGGGACAGTTTAGGTCCATTGGGACTGACCAGGGGCGAAAATATCGGCTGCGATCTCAGAGCCCCGAGATCGCAGCTGTATCACCGAAACGAAGCTCCGCCTTCTCTTGAGTGTTTGATCAGCTCTTAAAGTCTTCGCATCCCACCCTTGTCACCAGTGTTCTGTTCGGAGCGTGGGCGCAAAGAACGGAGACGAGGCATTGGAAAGTGACTCAACTCTTTATTAGTGACTTCAGAACAGAGCTAAAATACTCGGGCACCAGCAGCCCTTTTATAGGGCTCGCTGCTGTCATAACAGCCAATGCTTTGAGTTTGCCGCGCTGACAGCGTCCAATCGGCAGCACCCGTTAACAGCCAATCAGATCGGCCTGGGATGACCAATCAGGATCCACTGCTGGCGGGCCAATCTGAAGTGCAGGATTTCGAGCCTGCTGTAGAAGTAAAACTTATTTAAGCTTTTAATTAGCGCAATTGCTTAGCCGTAACACAACTAATGTAAAAATTCCATGATGAAAAATACTGTTAGTGAAGTATTAAAACCATAATGAACAGCAAAGGTGTAATTATAGCAATACTGGTGAGATTCACCTTTTTCTAACATCACACGCATCCCTGATAGTTAAATGTGCCTCAAATACACAACTTTTATAGGCATTTCTGATAGGATTCAAGTTACTTTAGTGTTTTTGTCATGTCCGTCGACAAAGAAGACCAGGAGGCAGTGACTATGGTTTCAGCTCTTTATTAAGCCCCCGGAACCGATCTTGTTCCAAGGGAAAACTTGCGGCTTTTTATTCTCAAGCCGCGGCGGCCGCGGCCAATGGCATCACTTTGAATCTCCCGCGATTCGTATCCACCAATCACGGGAGATTCTCAGCAGGCCAATCAGCGCGGCTCGCTAAACCAATCAGATCACCCCGCGCTTTGACCAATCAAAACGCGGGGTTTCAAGAATTCAAATGAAGGTACAGAACAGTTTTCATAACAGGAAATAGTTTACTTGTCTCAAAGGACCACGGTAGTAATCCGCACGTGAATTCTTTAGTGAATTAAGGGAAGTGCTAATTGTTTCATAATGCTGCTTACAAAACAAATTCCTTGCCTTAGAGATTTCTAATAGAACTGAAGAGAAAAATGGTTCGTACTATTGCAAATCCATATGTATTGTATGGGTTCAGTGAAAGAAACAAATATTCAGTGGTTACCATGCTAAGAAAAACAGAATTATAACCACATTACTAGATGTTTAATTAGTTATTCTGTTCCCAGAAATGGACATATTTTCGGTGGCTGGGAATACCTTTACAGTAATTTTGTGGGAGGAAGGGGGGTTGTAGTTATTGGGAAGTCATGCAGGGTGGTGGGGTTGCATAGCACATACTTGGAACTTGGAAGAGGTTAAAAATATGCTATTTGTGTACATCTCTCACTTCTGCTTTGCTGAGAGATCATGCCACGACTGATTTTTGATGCTTATACTAATGAAATGTAACGATGCAATCATACCTTGACTTTAGGAATCTCGAAAATAGGATTCTGAAGCAAAATAGGGCCTTGAAGGTATAGCCTGACTACTCATACTTTTGCTAATTGAAATAAATAGCTTCTGACTCCATTTTGCAATTTATTTGACAGCCTACCTCCACCATTTTTTATTTTCTAGTGCAATCGTTGCACAACAATGTCATATAATTAATATAATAAGCAATGGTTTTCTGGATGGAGAACACAAACCTTTATCTGTGTAATTATCCCTCTGGATTCATAAAGAGCAGGCTTGAAGGGATGAGTCATGCCTGAACAGCAAAATAATCAAACGTTACTACATCCTTCACATCAGATCCCAAATGAAAGGTGGTTAGACGTGTTTGCTCTGTTTGGGTGGGTCACCTGCCAGTATCATTTATATTGTCTTGACTGAAGATATTGTAAGATGCTGTCAAGTTGGAATCCACTTACTGCATTTTTTTGATCTGCATTAGAAATAGCAGAAGGTAAATGCTTTTAATCCAGATTCAGTCATTCCTGTTATTTGTCCTTTTGGGGGCTGGGCAACACTGCAGATTCAGCATGTAGGGCTATTATGGAAAAAAACCCCAAACCCACTGGTATGCTCTGAAGCATGTTTTTGCCTTTGAATCTGAATGGTTGCAGAACCCTGTCAAAGTTATTAATGGGATCTTTCCATTTGCATACATTAATAGTTCTTAATATCTTTCCTTGAAAATACTGTAGTACAAAATTAAACTCGGTATTCATGATACATCTTTATTTTTGAAATATACAAATCTCATGCACATTTTGTTTCATCTCCCCAACAATACTAAGAAAAATATCTTTGTTTTTACAGATACATTTATGGTTTTGGTTTTGCACAATCCAGTTTACTTTGTACTGTATACTCCTCAAATTCAGGAGAGCCTTATCTTTAGCTGGATTTGGTGCTTTCCCTTCAGCTGTCTTGGCAGGGATATATAGGAAACCCCCATATGAAAGACACTATGATATGGGTACCATGGAAACCATGGCTCACACTTGTCTGTATTGCCAGTTTTACAGGGACATTTGCCACCAGCTGATTACCCCTCTTTGTTTAAGTTTGTGGGGCAGTCTATGATTTTTATTTGCACTGTCTGTTAAACAAGACATTTTTTTTTCTCTAAAAGTAGCCAACTTTTGCTATGTTACATGTAAGCGTCTTCCACAATCATTCTTGTTAGGGAATAGTTTTGTGTTGTGTTGAATGTACTTTTATTGGCCAATGACCAAAATAAAGGTTTTCTCTTCTACTGTGTGCTGGTATGAATTGTGGAGAAAGGAAAATATTTTCTTTGACAAAATAATCTAAGAAATTTTAATATTGAGAGGCAGAAATATGTATCTGAAACAAATGGAACATGGCAAGAATGAAGAAAACAACAAGATTAAAGAAAAAAAGTTTTGCCATTTCAATCTGGTCAGAACTTGAGTTGGCTGCCAGAAGTCATAACTCACTATTATTTTGGCATTCTGTAGCAGGTATCCTGAAGGAACAGAGATTTGCGTTTGACACACCAATCTCTGCTGAGGATTGGGAGAATTATTAACAGTGTTTGTTTGCCTCCACCAAACCGGTAAAGAAATTATTTTTAAACAGTGATTTAATAAACCCTAGAACTTCCCCCTCTTGGCTACCAGTCTCAGAAAAGGAGATACAGTCCATCATTAAAAGTTTACAGAGCAATAAAGCCCCAGGAGAGGATTTTCTACCAGCAGAAAGAGATTTAAGAGATTTCCCAATTGGTGGGGCCCTGTATTAGCAGGCCTTTTTACACACATAAATAACACCTGCCATATACCAGATGGGTGGAAGATGGCAATAATTGTTCCCATATATAAAAAAGGGAATAAAAAGGATCCTAGTAATTATAGGCCCATCAGCCTGATTGACATTATAGCAAAAATATACGCAAGGTACCTCTTGAACAGAATTGAAATCTGGGTAGAGGAAAACAACATCCTCACAGAAGAACAAACTGGTTTTAGACAAGGCAGATCTGCTATTGATAACTGCTTTGTCTTGAATCATCGAATTGCCAAATACATCTATAAGAGAAGACCCCTGTTTGCTGCTTTCATAGAACTTACAGCAGCATTTGATATGGTAAATAGAGATGTACTATGGAGTAAACTGACATCTCTTAAAATAGAACCCAGACTCCTGGCTTTGATTAAAGCCCTTTACACAAGTACCTGTTTGAGGGTGCAGTATGGGGTTAATGGGGCCCTGACTAACAGGATTTGCACAAATAAAGGGATAAGGCAAGGGTGTATCCTGGCCCCATTATTATTTAATTTATACATCAATGACTTGCCAGGATTAATGAAGGATACCATGGTACACATGCCGATGATCTTAAATACTTACTGTAACAGCTTGCTTTATGCTGATGATATGATTTTATAATCATACACGTAGGATTACGTAGGCTATTAAGAAGATTTAGCACTTATTGCAAGGATAACTCTCTAATCATTAGTAATTCTAAATCAAAAATAATGGTGTTTGGAAGAAACCATCAGAGGCATAGGTGGCAATTGGATGGTGAACCAATTGAACAGATTAATTCCTTTGTCTATTTGGGGGTAACTTTTTCCAGGACTGGATCTTGGGCCTGCCATCGTCAATGGAGTACATTTAGAGCAAAAGCCTGTTTGAATTTATTGCTCAAACTAAAAAATCATAGTTATCCAGGGTCCCTAGTCCCATTAATCAAGGTTTATAAGGCTAAGGTTACCACAATGCTCTTGTATGGAGCAGAAATTTGGGGTCTTTATTCAACCACAGTCCTAGAACAAACAGAGTCCCAGTATTTGAGATGTATTTTGGGTGTAGACCCAAGAACATCTGCTGCAGCAGTTAGAGTTGAATTGGGAATTTATACAATTCAGGCATTATCTAAAATTAGAGCTTATAACTACTGGTGCAAAGTTAATGAAATGGAGACTGATGGACTACCCAAATTATGCCTACTAAAGCAAATAAAACTACAATCACAAATCTCCTTTTGTAAGAAGCTGTGGTCTTCCTATCTCTTGTGCAACAGGAGAACAATCTAAAAAAAGAGTTGCCCAGAGAATTAAGGATATAGATGCACAAACTGATATAGCTATCCTTAGTAAGGTAGGTAACTTGAAATGGTTGAGTAAATACAAATGTACTTTCTAAGTAGATAGCTACTTGAAGTCACAACTTCCAAAACATCTTAGGGAGATATTCACAAGAGTGAGATTTGAACAGCTTGACACAATGGTTAGATACGGGAGATTTCATGCAATACCGTACAATGAATGTCTCTGCATTTGCTGAGTGGCAGAGGTAGAGGACCTGGCTCACATCCTATTTGACTGTTGCCTATATAAGAGAATGAAAGACGGGTATCTTGGTCTATATTTCAGACAAATGACCCATTGGGATACCCATATCAAAATAACTTACCTTATGTCCAGCCAGAACTTGATAATAACATTTAAAGTAGCACAGTGTTTAAACAAAATGATTCATTTGAGATCTGCATATGTGGGATTGATTGGGGTAGATTGCAAAGGCGACTCCGAAATATAATGTTACTATATTTTATTTATATCTTAAAATTATTGTACATTATTACAATTTTATTTTGGATTGTATTTTATTATTATTTCATCTTAAATCATATTTTGTCAAGATTCCATTTCAAATTGTATTTTATCAAGTACCATTTTAAATAGTATTTTATCAAATTTCATTTTGAATTGCTTTTATTAAATTTTAGTAACAAATTGTTGCTGGAACTTTGCACTTTGATATGGCCCAAGGGCTAATCAATAAAGATTTATTATTATTAATTGTAATTGCATAAGGGCACAATCCCCCAGCTACTCCTTTTTGTTCTATGATATTCCTAAGATGCTAGTGTAATGGTAATGTTTGCATGCCAATACCTCTTAATCACTTTTTAAACTTTCAGGATGCCATTTGCTTAAGAACACTGATATTTTTTCAAGAGAACCAGGTTAGCTGGTACCAGCAATCAGCTGTTTTGTTAATTCATAGTACAAATGTATTTATATGCTTCAGTGCCCTCACCCTTGACGCATTTCACATAGACCTTAAACTTTTAAGTGCCCTGAGAGTAGTTCTTTCAAATTCCTGGTGACACATGGATCAAAACTAAATAATTTCTTCCCAGGCTATTTATTTTGAATATGGCATAATTCATTTTTACAAAGTTCTATGAGGGAATGTTTTCTAAGTCCCTGGGTTCAAATAATTATAAAGTGTTGTATTGGCTTGTTTGTTTTTTTTACTAATGTTTCTTACTTGTTTTCATACATATTTTTTTTATTAGAAGTCATGTCTCTAAGGTGTTATGTGTTGACCATAATTACAGTTTCTCTTTTCTTGCAAGAAATGGCTGAAGTCCTTATTAATGCTTAAAATCCCTCTTAAATGCAAGGGGAAAGATCCCTTAGATGTCTCTGCTACTGAAGTGAGAGCATTGCCTGTGGTTTCCAGCACACCCACATTCCTGGATGGATAGAGCTAGACCAACACTTTTAAATCAAATAACTTGGCACTTCCTGGAGTGTAGATGATACACTATATTTCTTTATTATGTTCTTCAGATTGTAGCTTCTGTCTTAGCTAAAAGACCTCTGTGAGAATAGGTAACTCCAGTCTAGTTGTGAGTTAATCCTGAGCCTTTGATTTATTGATAGCATTTAAAGTTCATTTTTTGTCTGAAAACACACAGGGTAGTACAAATTAGGAACTCTCCCCTAATTTTATCCCCAGAGCAATAACTGTGAGAAAGACTGAGATGCAAATTGTAACTGATTCAAAATTATCCAGTATACTTGTATGACCCACTATGGACTTGGATCTTGGTCTCTTGAGTCTAATGCCAACATTTCAATCCCTACACTTCAGGTTAAATGTAACCTGTGTGTGAATGGGAACAATGATTTGATTCTGCAGCACACAGAATGAAAAATTAGTTACAGTACTCTCACTAAACTATTTTCAAATTTAAATTTTCCAAAAAATTTGAACACTTTAAACACCGCAATATGTTTGTACTGTGTAACTCTTTACTTCTGCTTCCTGGGTATGCTATAGCTGTCCTGAGATTTCAGAGCAGAAGCAAGAAGCAGGGAGGCCTCCTTGCAACTAAGGGACTAAAGGTTACAGACCAATTAAATCCCTCACTTGGCAGAAAGGAGAAGACCAGACAAGCCTCCAGAAGAGAAGAACAGCAGGGGACTTTCCTCTTCTGTCCTGCCAAAAAGAAAAAATGTTTGTCCATCTGCGAGTTGCTTTGGGACTGTGAAATCAAAGCTACTAGCTAGAAGAAGAATAATTCTCATTTTAGTTGTAGCACCCTGTTTCTTTAATACAGCTGAACAGTTAAGAAGGTAGACAAGAATTCTGTTGTGCTCATGCTACTTTGTGACTGAGCCATGGTGCTAAATCAATTAGGCTATGTATTTTTTAAGATAAATATTAATTCAGTAAAAGAACATTAGTCAAACATTCAGTAAATTAGTAACATATGTCTGAATTCTTAAGTTTTCTAAATAAAGCAACTGGAGCAAGTAATGTTCTACATAACATTGTTGCTCTAAAACAAGGCTCTCCAACCTTGGAAAGTTTAAGCCTGTCAGATTTCAACTCCCAGAATTCCCCAGTCAGCAAAGCCCACCAGGCTTAAAGTTGTCAAGGTTGGAGACCCCTGCTCTAGAAACTACCAGAAAGCAACATTTTATGAGCCCTCATTGCACAAGGGTTTGAACCTTCCCTCAATTTGAGTTCATATTGTAGTCACTCCAGAAAGGTTGATATTTTCTATCTCACAAAACTTTAGATTTGACAGGCATGCCCAGTCACAAGCCTACTATTTAACAGGAAGTAAAAGTTACTCCTCCTATTCCATCAGTTTCTCCTTACCATTCCATGAAGCCTTTTCCATTTGTTGAGAGCAATTGAGCACCTTTCCAAACAAACAAAAGATTCAGTTGTAGTTATTTTTATTTTTAAAGAATACTTTGAAATAATAATAATAAAAAACAACTCCTTTAAATGCAACCCTCAACACAATGAGTCTTGCTAGTGACAAAGAGGAAGTACGAATTGGAACGTCAGAAATATACGGGTTAAGGCACTTTGGAAACAGACTATCAGCCATTCAGGATCCCTGTGTAATGATGATAAAAATGTGTAAAAATGATTCTAATGTGGAACAAAGGCACAGCCAAGACTTCTTCAACTAGAATTTGCCCACTTTTTTGTCAGAAACTCTGCTTAGGGCATCCTGCCTGTCTTTGTGGCTGAAGACCAGCCATCTTTGTAGTATTTGAGCTGGGCCAGCAGTGCTATTTACAGACCATCTTGGTTATGGTTTTCAAAGGAAACTGTTCATGGAACAAGAAAGAAAAGCCCCAAATAATTTTCAATTACATTGAGATAAAGTTGGATTCTTTTTGCTGAATTGTTACATGCATGTGGAAACGTAGCTATGGTTAAATCTCCTTTCCTTTTGGACCCTGTTTGAATAAGCAACAAGTAATTTTGACTACAGTATACTGTAATTCTTCCTGCTTCCTTATCACTTGTCCTTGCTTTTCTCTCTGGCCCAGCAACAGTTTTTTTTTTCCACCAGTGTGAGCAACTGCAGCTGCCCTTGGAAGGAGAAAAGGGAAGGAGGAGGGAGGTGTATGGCCTTGCCCAAACTAACTGCAACCATTCCTCCTTCTCCACTTTGGACCTCAAAGTGTCTTGTGCCTTGGTCTTAGATACAAGGTCTTCTCTGTGGTACACAGTACATTTCGCCAAACTCTTCCTTCAATGTTCCTGTCTCCTTACTACAAAAGCTTTAAACACAAACGCTTCCCACATTGGAACACCAGGTAGAAAACCATTAGTTCTCACGAGATCACTAGAATTCTCTGCAAAATCACCCACCCCAACAAAGGACTGGGTAACCAGGAAATTAATCAAGACCAATCCCATGGATTGGTTGTGCTGTTCAGACACCCATCCAAACACCCACTCACACACACTATCCTTTCAGATGATCAGTGTGGTGTGCTTAAAAATCTGAGCCTCTTGTTCAGGTTTACTGAACAAGAAAAAATAATTTTCTTTTTTTAATTTATTTCCTTTATATATTATATATTTGTTTTTATCACTTATTTGTTTAACTTGTGTCTTTGTTAGTTTAGCCAAACAGGAAGATGTAACAAAAAACCAAATTAGTCATGCATGAGGGAAAAAAAATCCCAGTTAAGGAAATAATGGTTGTTTGGTATTTCTCATACAGAGGGATTTCTGTATAGAATAGGATTATGATTCTATTTCCAAGCTGCAGAGGCTTTTACCCATGGTGCTGTATTTCTGAGAATTACAATCCAAGCCTTGGAAAATCCAAAGTAACTTCTACTTTGAATTTCTGCTTTCAGGGTGAAACTCAACTGAGAATGTATCTCCTCAGGCATTTGTAGTAGAAACATCTTTAATACCAAGCAATCCATTTTTGGTATAGATAGATCTGGGTTGGCCATCAAGATCCCTTCAATGAATCAATCTCATCTCTGTTGAATGTTTATGGAGATTCTCAGCCATCCAGGTATTAGTTGTCCAAAGGTTCTTTTCCAAGAGGCAACTGGACTTTCTGGTTTTTCTTTGAAGACAATCTGTTTCTCATCCAAAATCCATCCTTCCCTTCCCCACCATCCAGTCAGAGCTGAAGAAGTTTCTTGGATGAGAAGTGAAACGTCTTTGAAGAAAAACCAGAAAGTGCAGTTGGTTCTTGAAAAAGCACCTTTCAGACTTGCCTCTGTTGGTGTGCCTCCTCTTTTCAATAACAATCCTCACTTCTCTCCTCTGATATTTGTATACTCTGCTGTTCCTAGGAGATCCCTGAAGGCCCTACCTTTCCTACAGATACTTGGCTGGGATATTGTGTGTATGGTTGTCAATTTTGCCCTGGCATGGTTGCTTTTATTGTGATTCTATTCTTTTTTGTCTGTTTCTACTTCGTTATTTTTCCATCCTTTTGTAAGCTACCCAGAATCACTGGGCAGGTGGAAATTGAATAATGGAATGATTGACTCCTTGCAGTTGGCAAAACTGTCATCTCTGCTCTAAGAAGCATTTAGGTTTTTAATTATCCTGTTCTGCATTCTATAATACTTCCCATTCTGTATGTCTAGAAGAAGCAGGGATCCCTGTTCCTTTTTGACCCAAAGTATGATATAAAAGGGACATTTCTCCTCCTTGCTCCATCATCATATTGGGACCTCCCCTTCCCTCTTCCTCCTCCTATTCCGAATCCTATTGTTTGGTAATAGCTGGCCAGTCAGCCTCAATTTCAGATATCTCTCTTTCTCTCTCTCCCTCTCCCTCTTCTTCCCCCCACCTCTCTTCTTTTCTTTCTTTTTAGGAGGCAAGATTTCTTGCCATCTTAGAGGTTGTTAGGTAATAGAAAATCTGTTTCTACACTTCTTGGTCATCAAACTATCCATTGCTCCTCTATACAGGACCAAGTTGCCTTATTCCTCCGTGTTAGAATTGCTGACAGCTACAGTTGTTTTATTGTACAGTTGTACAATAAAACAAAGAAGCAAAGAACCTGAAACCAGACTAGCTCTTATAATAAGAGTTATTATACCAATTTCTCTTCTTAGTTTCTCCATTCAAGTAGAGCTTAATAAGCAATAACTGAAGCTGAGCTCTCCAGGAAATATTGTGAATTCTAGACTGCTGTTGGTTAGTGAATCACTTGAAAAACCTGTTGGATTGAACAGGCTGATTTTGATAGCCAAAAGCAAAAACTGCATTCCTGCTGATTGAAGGGATAAAGAGTATAGTTACAGAAAGTTAAGTAACTGGATTATTTTTATTTTTGAATTTCAGTTTCTTTAGAGCAGAGATGACTTCTATTTCTTTCAACGGTGATTTCTCTGAAACTTCACTTTTTCTGTGTTACTTAGACACAACTGAAGAATGTGCTTTCCCAACCATCTCTTAAATCCTTCTCCAATCAGGGACAATCTATTTCAAGGTAGAAGTAAAGCCTTGAGAGGGAATAAATTTGGGCTATGTTAATGAAAACATTAGCCGCTACAGTACTAGGATGACACTGAGATCCTTGACACTTGGTAGATTGGTGATAAAATTCAGGGCAATCATATATCAAGGTCTCCATATGCATATACAAGTACTATATTAGTGTAAATGACATACAATTTTTGTGCATTTGAGGAAGAGATTCCAGTCCAGATCTGTTTATGCCACAATCAAACTTGTTAGTTTTAAGTTACCTAAAAACTCTTCAGAGATTCTAGTTTTCAAGAAGCTGCCAGTAAACATGGAAACAGGGTTTGTACACGAGGGAAAGATAAAGCTGGAATTATTCAGTAGAAAAATTGAAGGTAAGAGAAAGATTAAGCTTTATAAAATCCACTTTTACTTGACATACATGCATGGCAGTGGACTCTTTTCTATTGCTGCCTTCACATCTCCTAGAAATGACTACAACCAATGTTCAAGAGAACAAAGCACGGTACATAACAGTTCATGTGGTCCTACTGCAATTTATTATTTGCAAAGTGGTTTTGTTGAGTATGGTTGCTGCACGACACATCCGGCTCATGCTGTGAAAAGATTCATATGTTAAGTTGTAGCTTGCTGTTTTTGACAAGGAAGCTTTGTTCTTATGTTCTTTTCATATAAGCTGCCTGTGCCAGCAACCAGGGGTGGTTTTGACATTTCTTCTGTCACACTCCAGGATTTTACTCCAAGTGCCCATCAAACTGAAGCAAAGGTTAAGCAACCATAAACTAAAATATTTGTATGGCAGCAGCAATGGATAATATGAAGCCTGTGGGATAAGGATTCTTACTTTGAATCCAGAGTAACTCATTGACAGTATAAAATGCATTTCTTCTTTTTAGGTCAAACTTCTATGAGTAGGAAGAAGTGAACCGAGGACATATTTTAATTACTGGAGTGATGTGTCATAATTACCATCATGAAAGTAGCTGCTTGGGAATGATGAATTTTGTGACTTGCTTGTATTAGGTAACAGGTATAATGTTTACTTATATAACATAGGGATGATAGTTCACAAAAAGATGCATGAAAACCAGAGTACTTAATCCAGGCTTCTAATGCCCTTTAGGTGCATAATACTTTAATTCCCCTAACACAGAGAAAGCATGAATTTGGGCTGAAAAACATGATAGTTAATCCTAAACACCGAGACACTAAATATGGGAAGGTGAATTAATCATTTTGCTCTTATTTTCTTTGTGTTCAGGTGCAAATGCTGCTTATCCATTCAAATGTGCACAATATATGCAGAGGGAAGGAAGTATCAATAAAATTACAGGAATCCCAAGGTTATGAAATTACAAAGATTCTTTGGGAGGAAAAAAAGCTTTTCATTGAAAAGAACCACAATGACAGTTTAATTATGCTTTGTATATATGGATGAATACTGGCTGACTGTTAGAGAGGGAGAGAGGAGGAAGAAGAACAATTGGAAATACGTTATAAACAAGACAGTTCGAAAATGTTGACCATATTCTTTTTTGTTACCATGTTCTGTTCCCCATATCTTCAATCATCTTTTTCCTTGCTCTCCTTTGTTGAAGAAAGTTATGTTAGCAAACAATACATACCAATAGTCCAGACAAGCAGCTTATTGTCTTCCATTTACCAAAGCTCAAGGCTTCACTTTCATCTATAGCACTGTAGTCATTCCTCAGGGGATTAAGGCAGAGTGATAAGCAGAAATGCCATCATTGTATTCTAAAGATGCTTATTTTTCTTTTCCTCATCCTAGCTGAGAAATGGCATTGAACCGAAGGCTGGGAGCAGAGGGCACATCTGTGTCCACAAACTTACAGTGAATTTTTTCAGAGAATACTGAAAGCAATTTAAAAAAAGAAACAAAGGTCTGAAGGAAAGGCTTGGGAAGTTCAGTTCTAGGATATTGCATGAAGACAAAGTACATTTCACTTTGATCATTTGACATAATAGAAAAATAAAGCCCTGTATTTTGAAATGAAGTTCTAGAATATACTAGATTGATTTTTAATTCCTTACTTAAGGAGCTGCGGTGTCACAGTGTTTAGACTACAGTACTGCAGGGCTAACTCACTGCTCACTCCAGGAGTTAAATTCTGACTGGCTCAAGGTTGACTCAGCCTCCGATCCAGTGGTGGGATTCAAATAATTTAACAACTGGTTCTCTGCCCTAATGATTTCTTCCAACAACAAATTCACCAAACTGCTCAGAAAGTTAACAAATGGTTCTCCCGAACTGGTGCAAACTGGCTGAATCCCACCACTGCTTCGATCCTTCTGAGGTCGGTAAAATGAGGACCTAGATTATTGGGGGCAATATGCTGATTCTATAAGCCACTTAGGTCTATAAAGCACTGAAGCAGTATATAAGTCTCAGTGCTATTGCTATTTGTGATAAGGTGAACATGTTGTTTTTAAAAAGTTGAATCTGGACTTTTTTATTTTACTTCTTATAATCATGCAAATCTTACTGCAGGAAGATATTAGCACCAACAAGATAAAGTAGTTATCAGCTATTTTATACTTGGAAATATGAAATATTTTATTAATCAAATACTTTATATTAAATCAAACATTTTGTTTAAAAAAACAATCAAGGTGGCTTACACATTTTAGTGCTATCTCCTAGGAAAAAATGGCTACTATCAGTGCTCTCTGCTCTTCTGAAGATATTGTATAAACAAAGACTCTATTTTTTTTTTTTTTATCAAACCATATATGTCACTTTTTCAGTCGGGATATGTATTATCTGCCAGCAATATGTTTCCCTTGAATCCTTCCTTGTACAATTAATTGTAGTAGTTAATATTCGAATCCCAAAATATAGAAAATAACTGAAAAAATATAGAAACCTTTCAAGGGCCAAGCATTGCTGACCCCAAAAGTAAAGAAACAGAAGGAAGAAAACACTCTTAACATATTTTAAGATTGAATCAACAATCTCAAGGTAATCTGCGTGAGTATGGCTACAAAAAGGCCATATTCCTATTACCAACCACTAAGCTTCAAATGGCCACAAAATCTGAAGCAGTAGTTGATTAGATAATGCATTGTGTCTTTTAAACAATAAACTTTAGCACCAAACAAGGTACGATTGCAGCAAATCCCAATTATATCATAGTGGACAGTTTTATTTGTAGAACAAGCTAGACAACCCATGCCCCATTGACTTATTGTTTCAGTGAGATTTGCTTACCTAAACAGAGACAGAATAGAATGGGCAAAAAAATATCAGTGTGATCTGGAGTTTCTGCCAGCTTCAATGAGCTTCCTTGAGGGAATCTGCCAGGGAGCATTAGAAATCTTCTGCCTGCCTGCTCGCCTGGAAGTGGCTGTTGCTGGATGGCGGGAGAAGTGAGGGATTGCCACATTGGCTGGGAAACTGTCATGGTATGTTGCATATGAAGATCATGTGACTAAAACAGTAGGACAGCAGCAGCCAGTAGCACTAAAACAGCCACATTCTACCCCCCCCACCCCCAAAATTTCATCCCTTGGGAGTCATGGGTTCCAGATTTTGGACACATTTTGTAAGTTACCCGTTTGAGGTACTTTGGTCCAAAAATGGTTGCCCTATGATGTTTGTTCATTTAACAGCCCTGACGAATTTTGGTTAGATTTGTCATAGATTTCTATGTAGTGAATTATTTTCTTACAGCTTTTTATTTCAGCCGTTCTCTGAAAAGAATCTGTGGGGGAAATAATTTGCTTGAATGTAAATTGGGGGCAAGATTTTGTATTTTCACAAACACAGCTCTTTAATTCCAGTTCCTGGATGTCCTCAGATAGATGGATGGATGGATGGATGGATGGATGGATAGATAGATAGATAGATAGATAGATAGATAGATAGATAGATAGATATCTATCTGTATATACATACACACATGAGGACATCCAGGAACTGGAATAAAAGAGCCCTGTTTGTGGAAAATAAAAACAAATCTGATAAAGTTGCTCCATCCTCCAAACTGGGGGTGAGGAAGATAGGGCAACATGGCATATTTCCAAACACATCAAGCACCGGTCTCCTTTTAATTTTATTTTCTATTTTTCTGGAGTACACAAAAGGGCTAGAAATTAGCTCCATGTTAGCTTTCCATTTAATTTTTATAAAACTATATACAACCAATCCAACAGAACCTCAATCACACTGAGGACCCAGGTTATAGGAGAGTGGAGAACATTGTGATTGCCATTATTTTTCTTTCAGCTTCCCACAAGATGTTGCATTGCTTATGTATAAAGCTAGAATGCTATTTTCAAGGTTATTACATGAAGGAGAGAAAATAATGGTTATGAGACAGACAAGTGAGAGGGCATCACATGGAAGGTAAAGTAAAAAACAGAACATGATGGATCTTGCTGGCTCAATACGACTAAGCTTTCCTGGTTTCTGTGGCATATTGCAAAACAAGGCAAGAACCTAGTGTACACTTTTATTTCAAAGAATGCTTTTGTGTCCCAAGGGTCCCACAATTTGGCAGTATTTCCACCATCCACCAAAAAAAAAAAAAAAGGACAGAAATAGGGTGGAGTAGTAAAAAATAAGCTGGCAAAGAATGGACTAGAGGAAGTAGCAAGAGGGATTCTGGTTAATTCTTTGCTTTCTAACTGGCATGTTTCCATGACGGCTATTTTGTGAGTGCTGTAATTGGAAATCCAAACATTGTTTTGTAAGAACAGGGTGCAGTATCTTCTTAATAATACAAATTAGCCCCTCCCCTATTTAGGATCCTGTGGTGTAAATCATGTACCTGATAATTAAATTAATAAAGTTATTGGCACTCTAGACAAAAACTTGATCGGGGATGTTGCTCAAAAAGTTTGTTGTACTTCATTTCGATTCATGTTGCTCTTTTCTAAAGTCCAGTACTGACAGTGATTGGTGACACACAAACTGCCCTGAAGCATTTTAAAAGAATCTACGTGCTTCATTTGTTTTCCTTTTGCACAAAAATCTTTCTGGAATTTTGGTATAATTATTTGGTATCTACCTCTAAAGGGTTCTTTCCTGTCTTTCAGTCAAAATAATACTGTATTTTAGAAACAAGCTATTAAGCAAATTTCTCTCCTCTTGTGAATGTGTGCTTTGTAGCAAAATAATATATGTATTTCACAAAAGTCTAAGTGTATCATTAATCAAGACAGTCTGTATGCATGTATGTGATCAAACTTTTCTTAGTTAAATTGAAATCTGCACACTTAAATATTAAATACATTTGATTATCTTTTTTAAAAATGTCAGCCTTTGCCGAGGACACGTGCACCAAAAATTAAAAACATGATTTAATACTTGCTATAACATTACATCATAAACAACTTTCAATAAATAGCTTCTAATACTACTATAAAGTTGAAATATAAAGTAATATCAGACCATAGTGAAACAAAGTACAAACTCAATGCTCAACAGCAGTAGAACTCCCTAAATCCATTTAAAAGTTCTAAAAGTGTTGCATCCTTGAAAACTATAGTAAAAACAAAAACAAAATGATATACCCAACACATTACATCAGATTGAATGTAAATTAAATAGAAGATGGAAAGAGATTCACACCTAAGATGGCATAATTGAAAAGGATCAATTTGTGAACTTATCTGCTGTTCCAGAATCAGGCAATTAATGTTTTTATTGCATGTGGCTTTTTATGGATATATCCAAATTTTCAAACATACTAATCCTAGGTTAAACCTGGATTCTTTCAGTGTATCTGTAAACTAAATGGCAAGTAGATTGTTGTTCAATATTTTACTTTAGCTGAATCATTAACAGTATATGTTTGTGGATGGAGGAGTCAAGTAGATGATTTGGAAAGTTTTCCTTGTTTGGTTGCAGCTAACTGCAAAAGTGTCTGCAAAATACTTGGATTGAGGTATTAGGCACATTTATAGCCATGCCTTTCAAGTGAGTTTAGATAACATTTAAAAAGATCATAGTTATTCCAAATGTCCTTATTCCTATTATATGTTTCCTTTAATTTTCTCCCCATTTCCATTGACTTAGAAATATACTGTGGTCTTGTCCAGTGGCTACTATCATTATACAATTACATTTCTAGGCTTTAGCACTTAGAGAACAACTAATTCATCTAACCTAATTATTTTCAAGCAACCAAGGAGAAAAGGGGGAAAAGTGGATTATTTTGAGTTTATGTCCAAAAAGATGAGGAAAATTCAATTATTTTCTGCTGTTCGTAGCTGTGCTGACTTTTCCTCTTGTCTGCTGTCCAATTTAAATGTGCAAAGGGAATATTTCAAAACTTTATTCTGACACAGCCCTCAAATTTACTGGACTGAAACTTGGGAAACTAAACCTCATTGAAACAATTTACAGTGCCAACCTTGCTATGTTCCTCTCATTTGCCAAAAGTTGAAGCAGATGCCAGTTTTGATGGTTTTTCATTACAGCATATGGGCAAAGTTATTTTAACTGAATCTCCAAACAGTTTGAATCAAATCATTTTGGCTGTGAATCTCAAACCACAAATTGAAATTGAATCTTGCATTCCCTTCTGATCTCCAATTCCAATCCAAGCAGACTGATTCACACATGATTATTTAAAGATAACATCAGGTATCATAAAGAAATTTTTAATTTAAACTTACTCAAACTTCAATATCGCTATATGAGCAGATGTATATATTTCTCCCATTCAATGTCATGAGTTGGAAATAAGTACTGTACTGTATAAGGAAACAATGTATCCTTTATTATATTCCCATCTCAAAAGCACATAAAAACTGCTAGCATAGCATCACTTTGTGTCCTCATTCACACTTACCTTTGATGATCATGCAACAATTGTAAGAACTATCTAATCTATACAAACCCAAGAATATCTTTAGATGACTCCACATCATAGAAGGACACAATATATCTCCTATTTGATATTAGTAAGGGACTGGAGTTGTTTCCAAGAGAAGCTGAAGGGCACAACAGATTGCAAAAAAACTTGCCTTCAAAATTATGACCACAAATGTTTGTGCAAGAACATTTGATGCAGTTGGACCACATTAGACAGTTTATAGCTAAAAACCCGGGAAAGAGACCTGGTATTTTATGAAGAGCTGCATGTGAACTTCTATCACCTCTAATCAGTTCATGTGATATTATCTTGACATCAAAGTTATTTGCGCCCATGTGTCCCTGAGTAAAATGAAGGCTATGAACTTTTCTAACCTTGTGCAAAGTTCCAGCTTGGTTGAAGGGAGGGAGAAAAGAAAGAAAAAACTTGAAACCAATAGTACAGACCTATGGCTAGACTTTGCAAAATCAATCTTTTCTTAGGAATAGCTTTACCAGTTTAGCTGATATGGCCCGTTCCCTTTCAATGATTTTGATGCCCCTGGACCTTCAGAAGAGATATAAACACCCAGTGAAATATTGGAGGACATTCTTTGTTCACATTCTCCATAATTCCAGCAACCTTTTTTTCCCACACAAATGTCATTACTAGGCAGGAAGTCTAGATATTTCTAATGTCCCTTTTCCAATTGCTGGTCTATATTTAGCAAGTTTCTGAGCTTTAATTTTTGGTGGATTAATTTACTCAAAAACCATTGCATTTTCTTGAGTCCAACAAATTTAAAATAATAGCAGAAAGGAATAATAAAGTTACTTGTTTTTTGAAAGAATTGCTATAATAAAGAAAATCAGATTCCTTTTCAACCAACTTAATACATTTATTTATTGAATTTAGCATGTATCACTTATACAACACATTCATGCACAGAACTTGCATGAGATGGGCAGAAATTGAATGAATGAATGAATAAATAAATATTCTTTTTTTTTTTTTAACAGACTTTATTCAGTTTTCACATTAAAAACAAAAATCTCTTTTTGGTGGACAACATATTTCCGGGTCATCATCTTTACATACAAATATGACAGAAATTATACATTGATATATGCATACTTAATTCTATTATTACCTTTTCCATTCCAAATTTTCAGTAAGGAGAGAAACAAACACATTAATTCTAGCCTCTTTCATTAATTTCAATCAGTTTTGTTTCGTTTCAATTATTTCAAATATAATCCTTTAGTATTTGTTTTTAAACATAAAGATAAACAATATGTATTTGCCTAAAAAATAATAATAAGGTTTAATTCAAAATTCTTTCATTAATCCCAGTCTAAACATTTTTTAATTTCATTTCAATTATTTCAAATATAATCCTTAATATTTATTTTAAAAATACAAATAAACAATATATATTTGCCTAATAGTGGTAATAATGAAGTTACCAATGTCTCTCCTTGCTTTTAATAATCTATATTAGACTTATTAATTTAGCTGGTTCTTTAGTCTGTCACATTCCCTTTCCATTACACATTTTTTTATAAGTTCTAAATTAATACAGATCTTAACACACCCACACAAAAAGAAAAAAGAACAACTGTAAGTTTCCCCTCTTTTACTATTTTGAGTGTAACACCTTAATGATTAGAATATACCTTTATTCCCTCATCTTAATTCCCAATAAACCATTCATCATTACATCTTCTCAATTAGATTCCACAGCATATTTCCCCCCCTTTAATAAGAGTTATCAGTATCTATATTACCTTTTTTAAAAATATTTTTAATTGCAGAAATATTCTTATTACCCCTTGTCACCCTGCAGAATCCCCCTTTTAATTCATCAACCATTATCTCTGAAAAGGCAATTTCTTTTCAACATTTTACTAGTTCTGTGTTTTTTTTCTTTCACATGCCTGTTTCTTACTGCTTCTCCTCCCCCTCTCTTCCCCATGTCTTTTCTCATTTTTTCTACATTTCCTGACTTCACAAGTATTCCTTCTTTTAATTGTAAAGAAAAAATTTCCTTTCAACATTTTACTAGTCTTACTGCTTCTCCTCCCTCTCTTTTCCCCATGACTTTTCTCATTCCAATTTATCTCCTTCTTAATATCTTCCCTTCCCTTTTTCTGCTGAATCTTCCTGCCTTTTCTAACTTCACAATTATTCCCTCTTTTAATTGCTTTCTTGAAATTCAACTTTTTAACCTTCCTTCTTTCCCCACTTCTTTGTAACGTTCTTTGTGTTAATTGTCCATTCAAAATGTCTTCTCCTTGAGTCAATTCCTGCTCCTCTAAGAATCTTTCTTCTTGTTCTTCAATCGCCATTTCCATTTTTTCTAGCACAGAGCAAAGTGATTTGACTCTTTCCTGCAGTAATTCTCTCATGTTTTTAAGTTCCATTTTTAAATCGCAAAGAGATATCATCATTCTTATATTTTATAATCCTTAAAGTCCACAAAAAGAAACCACTTTTACTTTCCTTCTGTTCTGTATTGTTCATTTACATTCTTGTAAATACCGCGCCCTGATTGGCCAGGGCGCATGGCAACCGGATTGGCTGAGCGAGCCGCACTGATTGGCCCGCCGCGAATCCCCGCGATTGGTGGAAACCGATTGCGGGATATTCAAAGCGGTGCCATTGGCCGCGGCCGGCTCGATATAAGCCGCAGCCGATCCACAGGACCCCGAGTCGATCTCGGGACAAATAAAGAGCTGAAAACTAGTCACTGACTCCCGAGCCTTCTTCCAAGCACCGACACAACACTGGCGACGAAGGTGGGATCGTGGAATTGATACCCACCGAGCATGTGGCACCGAGACGAGCGAAACCAACGAGATGGCCAGCATCACGCCGCCCGCACCCTTTAACCAGGCTACTGAAGATTGGGAATTGTACATTGATCAGTTCTTGATGTTCTTGGAAAGTAGCAACCTCAAGGACGCAAATGGGCAGGAAAAAAAGGGCTGTATTCCTGACACACTGCGGGCCCTCAGTGTTTAAGATGGCAAAGGCCCTCGCGAAACCGGAAGATGTTAAAGCGATGGACTGGGCCGACCTCGAGCCTCTGTTGCGAAGCCACTATGCCCCCGCTGTGCCCACCCTCATCAGACGGCATGATTTCTTCCGGCGCGACCAGCGAGAGGGTGAGAGCATCAGCGATTTCGTCGCTGACCTGCGAAATCTGGGGGGCATGTGCGGCTTCACAGACATGGATGAGGCGTTACGAGATTGCGTCATCCTCGGGCTCAGGGACCCTGTCCTACAAAGCTGGTTGATGGGGAAAGGTGACATCTCCCTCACCGATGCTCTTGCTGAAGCTACCGTAGCCGAGGCAACCCGGAAATCAGTGGCCCGAATGCGGAGACCAGATGCAGGGGACTGAGCCACAACTGCCGAGACGACCACAGCAGCCGAGACACAGCCAGAAGCAAGCCAACGAACAACCACCACCACCCACCATGGCGACCTCAATTCCCCCTCCGACAACACGGACGAGGAGGAGGACATCCACTGACTCCAGACAGAATGAGACCAGCGCGAGCGGCGGAGTCATAAGTCGGGGTTGCAATGCGCCGAGTGCGGGGGTGACCATCCTCGATCGGAGTGCCGATTTTTCGACGCGATCTGCCACCAATGTGACAAGAGAGGCCACATCGCCCGAGTCTGCCGACTCAAAAGAGCCGACAGCCCCCGACGACAAGACAGCAGTGGCCGGAGACGAGATGGCACCCCCCACAGAACGAGGGACCACCAAACCGAGGGCTTTGGAACCAGGATGGACGAAGCCGATGGAACGGCGAAAACTGACAGAGAGAGGAGACCTACCAGACGGTCATCATCGGCCATTCATCTAGCTGGGATGCCCGCAAGGTACACGTGGAAGTGGGCATCGAGGGCAAACCATGCAAGATGGAGGTGGACTCCAGGTCCTACCTCTCCATGGTTGCATGGCGGGAAATCAAGCGACTGGTGCCCACCTGGAAAGGGGCCTGGAAAGCCAGAAGCTAATCCTAAAGGACTACCGAGGGAACCGCATCCCCGTAGTCGGAACCGGACATTTTGAAATCACATTCAAGGGGCGCACAGCAAGGCTTCCCCTGACAATTGTGGACAGAGACCGACCCAGCCTTTTGGGACTACAGTGGTTTGCGCCGCTTGGGATTGAGGTAACCGGCATCGACCACATCGCAGAGGTAGACTGGGAGGAGCAACTCGCGAGGGACTACCAGGAAGTGTTCAACAGCACCCTAGGCAAGTACCGAGGGCCCCCTATTTCCTTCAGTCTAGACCCCAGCGTTCCCCCGATACGCCTCAAACCGCGGCGAGTATCTTTCGCACTCAGACCCAAGATCGATGAGCAGATAGACAAGCTCATCAAACAGGGAGTCCTAGAACCAACCGATCGCGCCCGGCGGGAGACCCCCATAGTTACCCCAGTCAAGCCCGATGGGTCGGTGAGAATCTGTGGGAACTATAAGGCCACTCTAAACTGCGCCTTACAACAAAGTGCGTACCCCGTCCCAGTAGTACAGCACCTTCTGCACTCACTGGGGGGAGGCAAGGTTTTCACGAAGCTCGACCTGGCACAAGCCTACCAACAGTTGCTGGTCGACGCGGAAACCGCCGAGGCGCAGACCCTAGTAACCCACCGGGGGGCTTTTCGCTGCAAGAGACTCCAGTTCGGAGTCAGCGTGGCACCAGGAATTTTCAAGAGCCTCATGGAGAGACTCCTCCAAGGGATCAAGGGGATGGTGCCCTACTTTGACGACGTGCTGGTGTCAGCGACCAACCAAAAACAACTGGAAGGTCACCTGAGGTAAGTACTACAAAAATTCAAAGACGCGGAGCTGAAAGTAAAAAAAAAAAAATGCCAGCTTCATACCGAGAGGGTCGAGTTCCTAGGGTACCTCCTAGACCAGCATGGAATTCACCCAACAGAAAAAAAAATCAGAGCCATCAAGGAATAAAACTGAACTGCAGGTGTTTCTAGGGCTGATTAACTTCTATAATGTTTTCCTGCCCCAAAAGGCGACCGCGGCGGAACCGTTGCATAGCCTGTTGGACAAAACAGCCGCCTGGACCTGGGGGAGGCGAGAGGAAGCTGCATTCAACCGAACCAAGGACCTACTCACCTCGGATGCTGTCCTCATCCAATACAACGAGACCCTCCCACTAACAGTAATGTGCGACGCATCACCATTCGGCATCGGGGCTATCCTCAGCCACACACTCCCAAACAGAAATGAAGCACCCATCACCTTTTACTCAAGAACCCTATCAAAGCCGGAAAGGAACTATAGCCAACATTCACTATCATCACCGATCACAAACCGCTGCTTGGGCATCCTGGCGGGAAACAAGGCCACCCCGAACATCCTATCCCCAAGAATGACAAGGTGGTCTGAATTCCTTGCCACCTACAGTTACCAGCTGACCCATTGACCCAGTAAGACAATCGCACATGCAGATGCCTTGAGCCGCACACCGCTACCCGACCTGGACACAGACCCGGCACCCACAGCAGCCACCCTGAGCATGGAGACCTTACCCAACCTCCCCCTAACCATGTCAGACATTGCCCATGAAACCAATAAAGACAAACGTCTGGCGCAGGTTTTGCAATGGGTGGAGAAAGGGTGGCCAGAAAAAAAACAACGATGAAACGTTCAGGACTTTTAGGAACAGACAAATGGAACTTTTCACGCAAAAGGGGTTGTGTACTATGGGGGGACAGGGTGGTTATCCCGGAAAAATTGCAAAAAAGGGTCCTGGAATTGTTTACATGAGGGGCACCCGGGTATTGTTAGGTCAAAAGCCCTGGCCAGAAGCTATGCCTGGTGGCCAGAGATGAACAAACAAATCGAAGCCTGGGTGGCAAGCTGCAAGCAATGCCAAGAATCCAGGCCAAGCCAACCTGCCGCCCCAATCCTGGAATGGGAAACCCCCAGAGCACCATGGTCCAGGATACACATAGATTTCGCCGGTCCCACAAAAGGACACACATTCCTCATAACGGTAGACGCTTACTCCAATTGGCTGGAGGTAAGCGACATGAAAATTACCACCACCGAGGCCGTCATCAAAGAACTCAATAAGCTATTCTCAACCCACGGTCTCCCAGATGTAATTGTATCAGATAATGGCCCACAGTTCCCGCACTCGAATTTGAAAAATTCCTAGCAGAAAGGGGCATACGACACGATCTGACAGCGCCGGCAGATCTGGCGGCGAACGGTAGGGCGGAACGAATGGTCCAATTTACCAAAAAAACAATCCAAAAAATTGAAACCGGGGACATGCAAGAGAAAATAAATAAACTACTTTTCATCCAACATATAACACCTAACACAAAGATCAACAAAAGCCCCGCAGAGCTTCTAATGGGGAGGAAGCTAAGATCCCCCCTAGATAGACTTCACCCCACATACAACCCCGAAAAACCCACCAACTCATCGAGCAAACACCGAATGTTCGCACCAGGAGACGCAGTATATGCAAAAAACCTTAGAGGGGACCCCCTCTGGATACCGGCGACGGTAACCCAGGTAACAGGTCCCTGTTCATACTGGCTACAAACAGTCGACGGATGACCATGGAAATGACACATCGATCAAATAAGATCGAGAACAACCACGGGAAACACAACAAACACGCAAGCAGACAAAAACATAAACCCAGAGACGGAAAAAAACCACCCAAACACCAACCAAGAGGGGAGGGAAAGCCCTGGGAACCAACCCCAACCAGAAAGAAGCCAGGAATACTCACCAACTGAAGCAGAAATAGGCAACCAACTCGAAGCCTCGCCGGGAAGAAACAGCCAGGCCAGCTCAACCAGCCCGGAAAGACCGGGCAGGAGCGGCAAGGCCAGCAGCTCGACCAGCCCGGGTAGACCAGGAGGCAGCCACCACGAAAAGTCCGGCTCCTTCCAGGCGGTTCCATCAACAAGGCAGAGAGCAACACAGAACCCGACCGAACCGCCCGAGGGACAGGCATCAACTAACCTGCGCAGGTCCAGTAGGCAAGTACGGAGCCCCGCCTACTTACAGGACTACGTCACGTAGGACCATACCAAGAGGGGAGGGGTGTTCTGTATTGTTCATTTACATTCTTGTAAATACCACGCCCTGATTGGCCAGGGCGCACGGCAACCAGATTGGCTGAGCGAGCTGCACTGATTGGCCCGCCGCGAATCCCCACAATTGGTGGAAACCGATCAAAGCGGTGCCATTGGCCGTGGCCAGCACAGCCGGCTCGATATAAGCCGCAGCCAATCCACAGGACCCCGAGTCGATCTCGGGACAAATAAAGAGCTGAAAACTAGTCACTGACTCCCGAGCCTTCTTCCAAGTGCCTACACAACACCTTCTTTCTTCTTTCAATTTTTTAAAGTTCTCAGCTATTCCAGTTCAGGGTTTATACCAAAAACATCAGTCAGTCCCACAAACAATCTTTCCTTCCTTGCTTTTTCCTTTATTCTGATTCTGCTTTCACTTTCTAAAATTCTTACTTTGTTTCAATATTTCTGGTAATTTTATACCAGTTCATTCAATAAATAAATATTCTTTGTGTATAACTCAATGAAAGTTAACCTGCTTTGTGAAAGTATAGTATAGAAAAGAGCTCAGCTGTATGTAAGGCCACCAAATGCTATGCCTAAGGCTTGAGGAAGAAAGCACCTGTTCGCTTACACTTCCAATAAAATTCTTTTTGGCATTCATCATATTTTTCTCTTCAAAGTTAACAGTATTAATACTCTGTATCTCAGATAGGAGTAATTTGATTCTGATGTGAGAAACTTCTTTATACAAAATTAGATGATTGCTTTATATTCCCCAACCATAACCACAGCAACATTGCTAATGGAAAATAAAATAAAAACAAAACAGAAATACAGGGATTTAATTTGAGAGATTGTACATGTAGAATATTTTCTCTTATATTTTGTTTCTGTATAAGGAAAACCAGTTTGACCTGTTTTACAGCAATTTTGTTTCCATACCCCCCAAGAAAAGAATGTGTTTTATGAACTGTCATATAACCTGCTTTGAGTATTTCAATATTTCTATTATGGAGGGAAATATGTAAAATCTACATATTATACAGGCCATTTCCTGCATACATCTCCATTGGGGCTACTGGTTCTAGGAAAGAGTTAGAACTTTCTATACCTCTTTGCTGCCATCTACTAGTCATTCCGACTTTTGTAATCCAGAATTTGTAATCTTACTCGCATTGAGTAAAAACAAAACAAAACACAGTTGACCATTCCTGAAAAGAATTTCCAAGTTATGCAGATAAGAGACCTATCCCAACTCTAAATTGGTTATGTGATGCTATTGGAAAAGAAAAAAAAACCTTATAGGGAAAGGAAGAGGATTGCATCAACTCTCTAAACAATTTCAGGCCTGTGGAGTTCTCAAACTGAATATGTCAAATAATAAAATTCTAAATTAATTTTACTCTAAGAAGTACAATAATTATGATAAAAGTTAATTTTTCTTAATTTTCAAAGGCTCTATGTGTGACTTCTTGGCTATGAATACCTTAATATATACCAGGCATGTGCAATCTCTAGGCTTGCTTGGGCCTAGACCCCTGAACTGAGGGTTGGACATGCCTGATGTACAAATATGGATTCAATGGTTCAGGGGAGAACTATGCGAGTGGCAATTTCACAATTTTTTAAAGAACAAAAAACACAGGTAAGTTGGTAATGCAACAGATTATAAAATCACCTGTCAGGTTGACTTTATTGGCTTATGATTTTCTTTCTCAAACAGATTTTTAGCTAAACTTTCAAAATGTACTTCTATCTCACGTAAATTTACATTTCACACTTTCCCCCATTTTTCTTAGAAGCAGATAAATTATACCTTCACTTACTTTGCCATGTTGCAACTATTGAACAATGATAGTAATTTACCTTTTCTATGTAATACTGCTTTTTGCTCAGTTCCAGGAAAAAAGTGTTCCTACAGAATCCTACAGTTGCTTTGTCAGTATAACAAAGTTTGATTAAGTTGAACATTGCTCAAGCCAGTTCTCATGAAACACGAGAACCAGTTTTGCCTCATCAGGTTTCCAGACATGTAGAGGATAAATTAATAAATACAGAAAAAAGTGACACAGACCGATAACTCCGTTCATTTAGAAATTAAAAGAGAATATTAGTATGCAAGGTTCTTATATTAATAACTAAAAAAATTGAGATGTACCACCTCCCAACCTTTTTTGAAGTCTTTCTATAAAAAAAATCAAAATGGCCTAACGAACAGAATAAACATTGAGAATTTCTTAATTGCAACGTTCCACTCCAATGCCATTTGTATTTAATCTGAAGGTACTTGTGATAAATACCTGCTTATTTTTTGACATTTCATACACATGACTTCATAGATATTTATCACTTTTGATTGTGCCTTCTTGAATAACGCTAGAAGCATTATAATAAAAAGAAATTACTGGTATGCTAGTAAAGATAAAATGTCCTTTCTCAACTCTCAATGCCTTCACAGGGACATCTGTGATATTTTTGGGAAATCATGCATAAGTGGTTCCCCACTGCCTTCTTCCGGGATGTTTTTGAATTTCTCTGTGTAGTTTATGAGCCCATTTTTCTCATCAAATTCTAACCTGGTTAGACTGCTTTGCTTCTGATCCCAAGCAGGCAGTCGGGTTCTGCCACCTGCTGAAGAAATCTATAGATATACTTATTATAAATAATTAGGGCCTATCACCACTGCCATGTTCCAATTATATTCACCTATATCAGCAAAATATTTACTGCTCCTATTGCTTCTGTTTTATTGCCCAGATGATACAGGATGCATCAACAATGCAAACTGGCTGGGGAATTCTCAGATATTTAAAAGCTGCTACTGTAAGATTGAGACATACTGGGTCAACTCTAAATTGGTTATGTGATGCTATTTCTTTCTTACTCTTTTCTTTTTTAAATGTTCTGATGAAGAATCTAAATGTTCTGATGAAGAATCATGGCCATTGGCCAATCTTGGACTTCCTACAAATGGCATGCTGAACAATCAGCATGCCATTTGCATGCTGAACAATCAGCATACACAAAGAGGCAGCAGGCCAGGTTTGGTCCCAGTATTCAAAGGCTAATACTACTCTATTTTCTCCACCAGAGTTTTAGAGAATTCAGTGATTTCTGTATTAAAGTGAATACAGAGTCATTTCTTCAAATAGATTCAAATAGATACTTAATGGCGGCTGCTACGGCAGCACGGCGTGCAGCGGGAGAGTTGTCCCGAGAGTTCACTCGCTTTAAACCGGAGATTTACCGAACTTCTGACGGTAAAGTCTTGGTTGAGGATGAATTGCTGAACTTTATTGTGATTAAGATGCGAACTTTAAGCCATGATGACATTATATCGATTGTTACAAGCAGCTTCAGCTCTGAACGGATTGAGTCCTCAAAGGCGGTCCTATCAGAATTGCTTCCACACAGCAAACGATGGGTTACGCACAGGGGACAAAAGAAGGATATAAACAACGTTAAAATGTGCCTGCAAGTGCTTAATGAGTGTGGAGAAGATATACCAAGATTTGTTTCGCATTTCCTGGATGAACTACCTCCTGTTTCATTTAATCACATCGATGTCTCAGCGCTCCTCGGGAGAATGCAGCAAATTAATAAGGACATTGACTATCTAAAAACAACTATGAACACCCAGGTAGCTGCTTGTGCCACACTGCGGGAGGTCTCCATTGCTTTTGACAACCGCCTATCTGCTGTGGAGAAGCCATTTGGATCAGGCGCTACTTCATCGGCAGCCGGCTTCTCTGCCA
>BHEV01021949.1:0-25582 GCA_004319985.1 Emydocephalus ijimae
TACCCAAAAGGGGAGTATGTTAGGAATAACAAGGTTACCTAACGTAATTTGGGTAAAATAATATATATAAACTATGATAGTGATTTTAAGTGTGTGTCACTTTAACTGCAAAGCATGTAATTTTGGGTGCGGTTGTAAAACCGCCATAAGAGGGAGCAAGAGAACCTGCNCTTCTTCATATCTCTACTGCAAGAAGATATATTGCTGGACTGATATTTGTAAGTTTACTGACCTCTTTTTCGACACTGGACTTTGCAACTGAATAATCCCCAAATGGACTGAACTANATTGCTAGCGTACTGGATTGCTTGCTGACTATGATGGATTGATGGTTTGCTAACTGCGTGTTCCCTGCTGCTGAAGGAAGAAAGAAGGTTTGACTTCTTCATATCTCTACTGCAAGAAGATATATTGCTGGACTGATATTTGTAAGTTTACTGACCTCTTTTTCGACACTGGACTTTGCAACTGAATAATCCCCAAATGGACTGAACTAGTGAATGATATATGGACTGTTTTGACTATGCTAAAACTCTTACTGGAATAAACTATTTAACTAGCATAGTGTATCTGTTTTACTGAGTGTAAGCTACAAAAAACATTTATCTCACATATTTGCCTGCTTGCCTGACTGCCATGCAGATTCTGCTAGGGTGTATCCCAAACAACACCCACTTATAAGTTTAGCATTCCCTTAAAGAGACAGCATTAAATGTCTATCCTGGTTTATATATTTCCAACCCAACTGTTAGGTACTATCAATTCTTAACAATTTTACATTATACTCTCTTTATCAAAGCAATCTAGAAATGTATTTGTTTCAGCCAGATCCTTTTTTGTTGTAGAAGTAGGATTGAAATATTGTTGTAGAGAGGAATTTATAGAAAGAAAATCTCTACACAAATGTATAGAATTTTAAAAATTCACAGATTCTACTTGGATCATAATTTGAACTTTACTGTACTAAATAACTTGGTACCTGCTGTTTGAAATAGTATCTCTAACTTTCCTAAAACTTGGTTTTGAAATAATAAATGCCCAGGATCACTTGGAATCGGACAGCATACACATTTAATAAATAAATAAATCATGTGTAATTTTACTCAATATAATTGTGCAAACAATGTTTGCTGCAGAGCCCACATTTCCTGTGCATCAGATTTAACATATGTGTTTTTGCTTACATCTCCAGCATCTATTCTCTTGGTCCTTCTTTCTAGTTCTAAGCCAGCTGCAGCAAGAACGTTCAATCAAGCAAACTTTCAATAATAATTGAAGCTCTCAATCTTTACAGCTCAGTGGATTGATAAGAGGCATTGTCTTGTAGGCTGTAATTAATTAGAAGCAGATTCATGTCCACTGACCTAGTAACTTTTCTATGAATCATCCAAGCTTTGTTTTAAGAGAGATGTTTCATGAATTGCTGTTTTCTGCAGCTGTCTGGGATTAATAATGTTCATTGCACAGACATATTCCTTACATTAATCAAACTGTTTCTGAAAAACCATGAGCAAGATATAAACCTTCTGTTTTTGTAAATCTGATGAACGTATGGATGCTGACAACACAAATGAATCTTGAAGCAGTTGGGAAGGAGGGCGGGAAGTGTACGAGACTGTCATGTCTGATTATTATTTTGAAAGAGAAAATATTCTTTACATGTTTTAATGTAGTAGTGGGCCAGCAAATTTAGCAGTGACAAGCAGAGAGATATAAAGACTGCTGCTGAGCTGTATATGAAAAGAAGATTGTATAAAATTCTCATGTTCAAAGTGGCTTGGTACAATCAAATCGCCTTTCATGGATAATTTTTTTTTTCATATTTAATATGCATGCTCTTTGGTCGTTGACTGTATTTGAGGATTTCTGTCTTTGAAATTAAGCTATTTTCCTTTTTTAAAAAAAATCAGCCGATAGTGAAACCTACAAACCTGGGCCCGTACAACTGCAATCAATATATAGCTAATTATCCAAGAATAGTAGCCAATTTGAACCTCATTAAACTACAGTTTGGAGGAGGTGGGAGAAATATAAACATCAGTCTCTGCCTTCACCCCTCTCCCCTTCACAGATTTTGCTTACTCTCATTCCGGCACTTCTCTATAAAATTCCTTCTCTAATAGAATGTTAGTGATAAAAATAAAAAAGACTGTGGCAAGCTATACTAGATTGAATATTTTGGTTGCTTTTTAGCAAATTTCATTTTGTTAGTACTAAAATGATTATATAAACTTTTCTGGTGATACTTTTTGATGAATTTTCCAAGTAAAGTAAATAAAGCAAGCAGTCACTTCTGTGACTTCTCGAAAAAAAAATTAAAAATGAGAAGGAAAGGGAACCTCCTGACATCTTTTCACTTCATATTTCTTATTTTGTTTTTAGCGATCAAGAATCGAGAAACAGGGAAATTTATTCTAAATGAAAACAATTATGTGCCAGACTCCAAAACTTTCATCCACATGGGTGCAGAATGGGAATATCGGAATGATGAGGACAGGGAAATGGTTCAAACGATGGGTCCTTTACGTCACAGCATCAGCATTTTGGTAAGTTCCCTGAAGACGAGGGTGCCATGTCACAGTGAGTCATGCACCCCTCATTTGATATATAGTATCAGTTAAGGAATCTGTTTTGAGGATGAAAGCCAAATCTAGATTGTGCCTCCCAACTATATACGTTGCCTCTTTTGTTCATGAGAACTCTGGGGATATGGATTTCCCTTTTTTCAGAAAACAAGATTGGGGAACTTGTGGGGGGAATGTGGTTGGCAGAGTGGCAGAGGCAAAATGAAAAGATCGCAAGGACCATGGACCTGGAACAAGACCGGAGAATCACGGAAGCCTAAATCTTGGTTGCAATCTGGTTTTGAAGAGATTTTAAAAGTGATGTTAAAATGATCTTCCTGAAAAGATATACATTATTTGTCTAACTAGGTAATTCCTCATGGTAACGGGAAGATTTCATTGACATACAAATTTATGATCCATGAAGATTCTTTAAATGTTGATGATAACAATGTCTTGAAAGATCTTGTACCATATGAATGGGCTCTGAAAAAATGGACCCAGTGCTCAAAACCTTGTGGAGGAGGTAAAGATGCTGATGACTGCACTGACTTTTCTGTCTGTTATGAAAAACTGTGTTTCTAATTATGCTTTTAAGTAAGCTTGATGGTTTAATGTAGCTTATAGCTGAATTTGAGACTGGAATCCATGATGTTAAAATGTCTTAACAGGCTTACCTGTAATTTTTTATCTATGGTACTGTAATTCATCCATTCAGTGCAGCACATTTGATTTTTCCAAATAATCATCCATCAAGTCTTTGTGAGATTATCCAAAGTATAATGATTTATTATGAATCATTAAATGTTGACATCTTCAGTTACATTTTAATAGGGAAAAGTTTAGTTCATAGGCAGAAAAATACACTCCATGGGAATTATTTATTGCTGTCCATTATTTGTAAGATGCTGCACATCTAAAAAATGTACAATAGTTTAAAAACTACACAGGTGAAATAAACAAGTGGCAGGAGACAAAAAGCTGCAGTGTAAATTTTCAGTGGAGAATGTACCGTGCATTTCATATCTAGATAGACTGAACTAACACATACTTAACCAGTAATGTGTCAGTTGTTGGTTTTTACAGAATATGCAAAATTGTTCCACATTATCTCATTTCCCAGCTCCCAGAATTCCACCTTCTCTGAAATTTGGAATCAATCTCAAACACCCACCACACTTGCTGCCCCTAACTACATACCTGTAGCAGAACTGCTGAACTGTAGGGGGGAAACCTGAAGGTCTTAAATCTCATCTCCCAGAAGTATTTTGAGACTTCATAACTGATCATCACCTCCTATTCTTTTTTATAGGCCTGTCACTACCTATCATTCAAGAGGTACTTAGCTTGTGTGTTCCCATTAACTGTGGTGTGTCACAGAGAGAGATCTTTCATATCCTGTGCTGCCTGACTGTAAATGAATAGCGAAAAATACAAAAAGTTGACATAATTTCTACATTGCTGCCTCCTTGATCATTAGGAGGATATGACCACACATTTCAGTCCTTTGAGCTCCTGTTGGGAGACTGAACAAAGATTAATGAAATCAAAGTTTATGGAGAAAGAGAGAGGGAGGGAAAGGGAGGGAGGGAGGCAGGGTGGGAGAGAAAGAGAGGCTTTCTAAATGTAAAAACAACGATGTTTACAGGCAGATTTTATAAGTTTATAAAATATGTAATGCTCCTAACAGACCACAAGATGACACTGATTTGCTATAAATGAGTGTTCTGCCAGGGTATTTAAATTTGGATTAATTATTACAGATTAAAAATATTTAAAAATGATGCACAGCATGAGGACATGTATAATAGGCAGAAGTGCACAGTTACTTGAATTAAGAAAAATCTAAAAAAGGTAATTGTTCTAACACAGAAAATTATGTTAATCCTGATGCAAATTCTGGAATAAACTTGTTACCTATTTCTTCACAACTAGATTTCTCTTGAAACAGTTATTTCCTTTGTCCATTTTGCCTGAACATTACCTCAGGTAAATTCTCACTTTATCAGAGGTTTCCCAAACTCAGCTCATACATCCTTCCTATGTTTCTTTCACGTGTCTGCTTTTGTTTTTTTAAGAGGATTCATTTTCTACTTCCAGAACAGAGCAAGACACAGTTCTATTTCTTGATCTACATGACAAAAAACACAGCTGACCTAAAAACACAGATTCTAAGTCCATAGTCTGCACAAGGATATTTTTATTTTGAGTTTCTGTGTTGTCTTGTTGCCAAAAACATCATTCTTTATTATTCTCAACATCATTCTTTATCTATATCACATGAAGGAAATAAATATCTTCCTTTTGGAAGGCCACAAACATATGTCAGCATAACAGTTCAAGCACTCACAGAATTTAATATTATGAATACAAAATGCAGCCATAATACAGATGTGTTTAGTGGAGTAATGATAAACTCACTTAAGCCAAGTTTGACTTTGATGACTGCACAGACACAACCAAATTGTATTATTAGCAAATATATGAGTTGCCATTGCTTTCTTCCCATATCATTCTCCTGCTTCTCAGTATTGCCTACACCCCTGGGATTTCCAGATGGTTGGATCTTGGTTTTTTGACCAACTTACAACTAAGTGTAAGAACTGGGGAGGGGAGCAGGATCCCATTTTAACCATTTTGTGATTGTCCTATTTTTTGCAACCTGAATATGGCAGCCCAAGCATACTGATTTCTCTGTATAATTGAAGCCTAACGTTGTCTGATCTGGAAAGCTAAGCAAAGTCACTCCTGGTTCAGTGGAAGAGGACCTTTTAGGAAGCACAGGGTAGTTGACTACACTGAGAACTCACACTTAAAGGAAGAAGGCAATAGCAAGTGATAGGAATGTATCTGTGTAATACTCCAATGAAAATACTCCAATGAAAATCTCCAATGAGATTTTACTTTACTTTTATGTAACTGAAGCTAATTTATAAACCATTCCCAACTCTATGTGCTTTCCTGGATTACTGAGAGATGCACAAATATCTGAACAGGCCTCTGTGCAGAAGAGAATTATTCTATTACCTTTGGTTTAACTGGTGAAAGGAAGTCATAAAATAGTGTAGGATCCAATCTGGGTCAGTCTCCGGGACCAGAGGTTGTGTCTTCTGAGCTTTTGGACTTATGCTGGAGCCCTCATCCTCAGGGAACTTCTCTCTAGTAAGAAGATGGGCTCCAGCATGAGTCCAAAAGCTCAGAAGACACAACATCTGATCCTGGTGACTGAGCCAGATTGGGTCCTGCAACATTATTTTGGGACATGTTTATTTGCCTTTGTTCATAAAATAGCGGCCAGAGTATTTTTAGTGGGGGAGGGGACACAAAAATATTTGAAGTATGTGAAAGTTCTTTGAAATGCTGAAGATAAAGTATTTTTTTTTCTCCCTTAAGGGTACCAATTTACAAAATATGGTTGCCGGAGAAAGAATGATCTGAAGATGATCCGTCGCAGTTACTGTGAGTCTATCTCAAAACCCAGGCCCATTCGCCGGATATGCAATCTCCAGGAATGTTCCCAGCCAATGTAAGTGGGTCTTTCTGAATTTTCACTGCCTCCTAAATACTCACCTCCTAACGCAACATTGCCTTGCTTCAGATGATTTTGTCTTAACATTCTTCCCTTTCTTGTTGCTTTTTTTGGGGGGAGGGGGAATCAGGGTTGTTCTGATACTTTTATAAAGTTATCCCTTTAGGAATTACATATGATGTAATGTGAACTGATGAAATTGGAAAATTAAGATACTTAAGTTTAAAAATCCTGTAAATAAGGTTTCCTGATAGCAAAATGAATTTTGAAGGCGATAAGCTTTTTTTTTTTTTTTCAGAAAAACATCTTAGTAAACTTGATAGAATAAGTCCTTATTGAACATATATACATATCTGAATGTTTGAAGGGGAAGCACATCGAATTTATAGAAATTGATTTCAGTTCTTTAAAAATATGTACAGGACGTTATTGAAAAATATCCCATTTCCTAATCCTAATCTGAACAGCAATAAAAACTTTTTACAGAGTAACTTTTAGAAATGTTAGGTTGTTGAAGCATGGTGGAAAATGAGGATTTTCTGCTTACAAAACCTTTAGATGTAAACATTTATGATATTTTTCATTTAGATACTTACTTCTGATAATTTTAAACAGATATTTACACTCCATGGTTTGGATTAGCAGGCATTGTAAAGATAGAGGATATGCCTTTGTTTTCTAATCTAACTAGAGTTTAGCTATTTAAAAAATGCACAGATAGGATTATCACTTTTGGGGTTGAGAATCTCATACACGTCTGCAAGAAAACAAGCAAGCCCAGAAAGCACCAAGGACCCTTTATCTCATACATGCTCATTCCTGATAAATCAGGATTTTGGTTATTTAGTATCATGTCCCAACCAAATTAGTTGATGTGTCTGCAGTAATGTTACAATGCTGTGCATTCCATTACCACTTAACTCACATCATTGGGTTGATGTAGACCTTCCGTGTAGTAAAACAAACATACCTAAAAGGAAGGAATACCACAGAGCAGGCTTTATGTATACACATTAATTTGAAAATCCTAAAATCATAGGTGACTTGGGAATAGTGTCCGCTCTACAATTTGTTTGCTTTCACATTCCTCAGTTCACTGTGCCCTAACTAAAAGGGAATTTAGGAATTTCTTGGAAAGAGCAACTATTTAGTTCTGCCCTGGTTTTAAAGAGGTATTTCTCCATGGAGGTTGTTTTTATTTCACTTCCTGTAGATTAGAAGGTATCACCAGGGATGGGCTTCAAAAATTTTAGCAAAGGATTCTCTGCCCTTGGCCATGGTGGTCATGGCCTAGTTGGCCTCCTGCACCACGGTGGGGGGCGTTTTTGCCCTCCCTGGGCTCCAAAGGCTTTTCTCAAGTCTCCGGGAGGGCAAAAACAGCCTCCCCGGGCTCCAGAGGCTCTCTGAAGCCAGAAACTGGCCCATTTCCAGCCTTCCTGAACTTCCAGGAGGCCTGTTTTTCACCCTCCCTGAGCCTTTGCATGTGCCCTGCATTTACCTGCATCCAAAATGGGCCACGTGGGAACTGCTGGGGGGAGGGGGGCATGCCAGCCAGGAGTGGGATTTTAGGGTTCTCCAAATTGCACAGAATTTTAGCTAGGGGCTCTCCTGAACCCCTGCAAACCCCCAGCATCCCACTCCTGGTTATCACAGCATGAGCAAACTGTCCTCTGATGTTATTTGTGAAGCATATCTAACAAAATGAAATTCAATGTAGAGAAAAGTAAAGTCCTATACTTAGGCAAGAAACACCAAAAGTACACATATAGATTGGGTGAAACCAGGCTCAATAGTAGTAACTGTGAGAGGAATCTTGGAGTCTTAGTGGACAACCAGCTAAATATGAGCCAGCAGTGTGCAGCAGCAGCCAAAAAAGCTAATGCAATCCTAAATTGTATTAACAGAGGGATACAATCAAGATCAAGAGAAGTACTAATGCCACTCTATAAAGCCTTAGTAAGACCACATCTAGAGTACTGCATCCAGTTTTGTTCACCACATTATAAAAAAGTTCTTGAGACCCTAGAAAAAGTGCAGAGAAGAGCAGCCAGGATGATTAGGGGACTGGAGGCTAAAACATACAACGAACGCTTGCAGGAACTGGGCTTGGCTAGTCTGGTAAAGAGAAGGACCAGTGGAGACATGATAGCAGTCTTCCAATATTTGAGGGGCTGCCACAGGGAGGAAGGGGTCAAGCTATTTTCTAAAGCACCTGAAGGCTAGACAAAGTGTCATGTACGCCGATCGAAGGAAAGACGCGGAAGTCAGTGACCTTTTTAGCTCTTTTATTGCATCCCGAGATCGGCTCGGCTCTTTCAGATCGGTGGCGGCTTATATTGAACTGGCCTCGCCAGCCGCGGCCAATGACACCACTTCGAATCTCCTGCGATCAGTTTCCTCCAATCGCGTGAGATTCACAGCGGGCCAATCAGTGCGGCTCGTGCAGCCAATCCGATTGCCGCGCGTCCTGGCCAATCAGGACAGGGTATTACAAGAATGCTAATGTGCAATACAGAACACCCCTCCCCTCTTGGTATGGTCCTACGTGACGTAGTCCCATAAGTAGGCGGGGCTCTGTACTTGTCTACTGGACCTGCGCAGGTTATTTGGTGTTTGGTCTTCGAGCGGTTCAGTCAGTTCCTGTGTTGCTCTCTGCCCCATCAATGGAACCGCCTGGAAGGGTGAGCCGGGCCTTCCCCCGGTTTACCTGGGTTGGTTGAGCTGGCTTGGCTATTTCTTCCCAGCGAGGCATCAAGCTGGTCATCTGTCCCTGTTTCGGTTGGTGAGTATACTTGGTTCCTTTCTTGTGCGGGTTGCCTGTTTTGGTTTCCAGGGTTTTCCCTCCCCTCTTGGCTGGTGTTTGGGTGCTCCCTCTCCCTTCCTGGGTTTATGTTTCTGTCTGCTTGCATGTCGGTTGTGTTTCCCGTGGCTGTTCTCGATGTTAGTTGATCGATGTGTCGCTTCCATGCTCGTCCATTGTCTGTTTGTAGCTGGTACGAGTGGGGACCCGTCACCTGGGTTATCGTAGCCGGTACCCAGAGGGGGTCCCCTCTAAGGTTTTTTGCGCATACTGCGTCTCCTGGTGTGAACATTCGGTATTTACTTGACGAGTTCAGGGGATTTTGGGGGTTGTATGTGGGGTGCAGTCTGTCTAGGGGGGATCTTAGTTTCCTCCCCATTAGCAGCTCTGCCGGGCTTTTGTTGGTCATTGTGTTTGGCTTTATGTGTTGAATAAAAAGTAGTTTATTTATTTTTTCTTGCATTTCCCCAGTTTCAATTTTTTGGATTGTTTTTTGGTGAACTGGACCATTCGTTCCACCCTCCCGTTCACCGCCGGATGTGCCGGCGCTGTTAGGGCATGTCGTATTCCCCATTCTGCTAGGAATTTTTCGAATTCCAATGCGGTGAACCGTGGACCGTTATCTGATACAATTACATCTGGGAGACCGTGGGTTGAGAATAGTTTGTTGAGTTCTTTGATGACGGCCTCGGTGGTGGTAGTTCTCATGTCACTTATCTCCAGCCAGTTGGAATAAACGTGTACCGTTATGAGGAACGTGGGCCCTTTCGTGGGGCCAGCGAAGTCTATGTGTATCCTGGACCATGGCCCTCTAGGGGTTTCCCATTCCAGGATTGGGGCGGCGGGTGGGCTTGGCCTGGATTCTTGGCATTGTCTACAGCTTGCCACCCAGGCTTCAATTTGTTTGTCCATCCCCAGCCACCAGGCATAGCATCTGGCCAGGGCTTTTGACTTAACGATGCCCGGATGCCCCTCATGTAATAATTCCAAGACCCTTTCTTGTAATTTTTCCAGGATAACAACCCTGTCCCCCCATAGTACACAACCGTTTTGCGTGAAAAGTTCCATTTGTCGGTTCCAAAAAGTCCTGAAGTTTTCGTCATCATCTTTTTCTGGCCATCCTTTCTCCACCCATTGTAAGACCTGCGCCAGACGTTTGTTTTATTGGTTTCACAGGCAATGTCTGACGCGGTTAGGGGGAGGTTGGGTAAGGTCTCTATGCTCAGGGTGGATGTTGTGGGTGCCAGGTCGGCGTCCAGGTCAGGTAACGGGGTGCGGCTCATGGCGTCTGCATGTGTGATTGTCTTACCGGGTTGATGGGTCAGCTGGTAGCTGTAGGCGGCAAGGAATTCGGACCACCTCGTCATTCTCGGGGATAGAATGTTCAGGGTGGCCTTGTTCCCTGCCAGGATGCCCAGCAGCGGTTTGTGGTCGGTGATGATGGTGAATGTTCTGCCGTAGAGGTACTCGTGGAACCTCTTTATGGCAGCGATGATTGCCAAAGCTTTCTTGTCTAACTGGCTATAGTTCCTTTCCGGCTTTGATAGGGTTCTTGAATAAAAGGCAATGGGTGCTTCGTTTCCATTCGGAAGTGTGTGGCTGAGGATAGCCCCGATGCCAAACGGTGATGCGTCGCACGTTACTGTTAGCAGGAGGGTCTCGTTGTATTGGATGAGGATGACATCCTATGTGAAAAGGTCCTTGGTTTGGTTGAATGCGGCTTCCTCTCGCTTCCCCCAGGTTCAGGTGGCTGTTTTGTCCAACAGCCTATGCAGCGGTTCCGCCGCGGTCGCCTTTTGGGGCAGGAAAACATGATAGAAGTTATTCAGTCCTAGAAATGCCTGCAGTTCTGTTTTATTCCTCGGCCTGGGGGCTTCCTTGATGGCTCTGATTTTTTTTCCCGTTGGGTGGATCCCGTGCTGGCCTAGAAGGTACCCTAGGAACTCGACCCTCTCAGTATGCAGCTAACATTTTTCTTTTTTGACTTTTAACCCCGAGTCTTTGAACTTTTGTAGTACCTCCCTCAGGCGGCCTTCCAGTTGTTTTTGGTTGGCTGCTGATACCAGCACGTCATCAAAGTAGGGCACTACCCCCTTGATTCCTTGCAGGAGCCTCTCCATTAGGCTCTGGAAAATCCCTGGTGCCATGCTGACTCCGAACTGGAGTCCCTTGCAGCGGAAAGCCCCCCAGTGGGTTACTATGGTCTGCGCCTTGGCAGTGTCTGTGTCGACTGGCAATTGTTGGTAGGCTTGCGCCAGGTCAAACTTCACGAAAACCTTGCCTCCCCCAGTGAGTGCAGAAGGTGCTGTACTACTGGGAGGGGGTAAGCGCTTTGTTGTAGGGCGCAGTTGAGGGTGGCCTTATAGTTCCCGCAGATTCTCATCGACCCATCGGGCTTGACTGGGGTGACTATTGGGGTCTCCCACCGGGCGGTGATCGGTTGGCTCTAGCACTCCCTGTTTGATGAGCTTGTCTATTTGCTCATCAATCTTGGGTCTGAGTGTGAAAGGCACTCGTCACAGTTTGAGGCGGATCGGGGGAACGCTAGGGTCTAAACTGAAGGAAATAGGGGGCCCTCGGTACTTGCCTAGGCTGCCGTCAAACACCTCCTAGAAGTCCTACACGAGTTGTTCCTCCCAGTCTACCTTGGCTACGTGGTTGATGCTCATCACTCCGATCCCGAGCGGCGCGAACCACTGTAGTCCCAAGAGGCTGGGTCGGTCTCTCTCTATGATTGTCAGGGGAAGTCTTTCTGTGCGTCCTTTGAATGTGTTTTCAAACTGAATGTGATTTCAAAGTGTCCTGTTCCGACTACGGGGATGAGGTTCCCTTGGTAGTCCTTTAGGATCAACTTCTGGCTTTCCAGCTCCCTCTTGTGGATGGTGGGCACTGGGAGCTTGATTTCCCGCCATGCAACCATGGAGAGGTAGGACCCAGAGTCCACCTCCATTTTGCATGGCTTGCCCTCAATGCCCACTTCCACGTGCACTTTGCGGGCATCCCAGCTAGATGAATGGCCAATGATGACCGTCTGGTGGGTCTCTTCTCTTTGTCGGTTCTCGCCATTTCGTCCACTCCATCCATCTCGGCCCCACCGGCTCTCGGCTTGGCAGTCCCTTGCCCTTGGGGGGGTGCCGCCTCGTCTCCTGCCACTGCTGTTTCACCATCAGGGGCTGTAGGTCTGCTTGAATCGGCAGACTCGGGCAATGTGGCCTCTCTTGTCGCATTGCCGGCAGATCGCATCGAAAAATCGGCATTCCGACCGAGGATGGTCACCCCCACACCCGGTGCATTGCAGCCCCAACTTATGACTCCGCCACTCGCGCTGGTCTTGTTCCGCTTGGAGTTGGTGGATGTCTTCCTCTTCGTCTGTGGTGTCGGAGAGGGAGTCGAGGTCGCCAAGGTGGGTGGTGGTGGTAGCTCGGCAGCTCGTCTCTGGCTGCGTCTTGGCCGTTGGGGTCGTTTTGGTGATTGCGGCTCGGTCCCCCGCGTCGGGCCGCCGCATTTGGGCTGCTGATTTCCAGGTTGCCTCAGCTGCGGTAGCCTCAGCGAGGGCATCCGTGAGGGAGATGTCACCCCTCGCCATCAACCGACTTTGCAAGACAGGGTCTTTGAGCCCGAGGACGACGTGGTCTCGCAGCGCCTCATCCATGTCTGTGAAGCCGCACATGCCTCCCAGATTCTGCAGGTCAGCCACGAAGTCGCTGATGCTCTCACCCTCTTTCTGGTCACGTCGGTAGAAATCGTGCCGCCTGATGAGGGTGGGCACGGTGGAAGCATAGTGGCTTCGCAACAGAGGCTTGAGGTCGGCCCAGTCCATCGCCTTTACATCTTCAGGTTTCGCGAGGGCTTTCGCCATCTTAAACACTGCGGGCCCGCAGTGCGTCAGGAATACGGCCCTTTTTTTCTGCCCATTTGCATCCTTGAGGTTGCTACTTTCCAGGAACATCAGGAATCGATCAATGTATGATTCCCAGTCCTCAGTAGCCTGGTTAAAGGGTGCGGGTGGCACGATGCTGGCCACTTCCATCTCCATGCCACGTGCTCGGTGGGTATCAGTTTCGCGATCCCACCTTCGTCGCCAGTGTCATGTACGCCAATCGAAGGAAAGACGTGGGAGTCAGTGACCTTTTTAGCTTTTTTATTGCATCCTGAAATCAGATCGGCTCTTTCAGATCGGTGGCGGCTTATATTGAACTGGCCTCGCCAGCCGCGGCCAATGACACCGCTTTGAATCTACCGCGATCGGTTTCCTCCAATCGCAGGGGATTCGCAGCGGGCCAATCAGTGCGGCTCACTCAGCCAATCCGATTGCTGTACGTCCTGGCCAATCAGGATGGGGTATTACAAGAATGCTAATGTGCAATACAGAACACAAGGAATAATGGATGGAAACTGAACAAGGAGAGATTTAACCTGGAAACAAGGAGAAACTTTCTGACAGTGAGAACAATCAACCAATGGAACAGCTTGCCCTCAGAAGTTGTGGGAGCGCCATCACTTGAGACTTCCAAGAAGAGATTGGACTGCCATTTGTCAGAAATGGTGTAGGGTCTCCCGCTTGGGAGGTTGGACTAGATGACCTACAAGGTCCCTTCCAACTCTGATTATCTGTTAAATCTGTTAAATCACAGGTGCAGAAATAGGTAAACATTGTTCCCAAGGAAAATGGCTCTGTTGCTTTGAAAGATTTACAAGGGAACAACAAACTGTGAAGTTATGGCTTTCATTTCCCTTCGTATGGTACTTAGCTGACTATTGAATTGTTGGCAAAGCGAAAGTAGAAATTTTTATTTCCAAGAAATATGCTGCTTCTGTGCCAGCTTTTGCTAACAACACTTGTTTCAGTAGTGGTTCTCCCTGCTGCTTTCCATGTTAATTGTTTAGAGCATTACGAATAGATGATCTTATGTGTCAGAAAAACTAGCAGGAAATTCTGTTCTCCTAAGGCTGACATCTCTACATTAGGATAGTTCAACAGCAGAATTATTGTAGGGGTTATATTTTTTTTAGAAAATGTAAAATCCAGCTCTCATTTCTAAGTATAGGTTGTCCTCCACTTATGACCACAATTCAACCTCAAATTTCTGCTGCTAAGTGAGGCAGTTTTGTAAGTAAATTTTGCCCCATTTTACTTCCTTGCTATAATTGTTAGATGAATCACTGCGGTTGTTAATTTACAACACGGTTGTTAAGTGAATCTGGCTTCCCCATTAACTTTGCTTGACAGAAGGTCACAAAAGGTGATCTCATGATTCTGGGATTCTGAAACCGTCATAAATATGAGTCAGTCACCAAGCGTCTGAAGTTTGATTACATGTCCATAAGTGTGAAAAATGATCGTAAATCACTTTTTTCACTGCTGCTGTAACTTTGAGTAATCACTACATGAACTGTTGTAAGTCAAGGACTACTTGTATATTGAGATTGTATATATTTCTAAATTTTTCAAGTTTATCCATTCTTCTTCTTTTATTGAAATCTTTAGTTTTCTCTCTTGTCCTATTATTTTTTTAAAAAAAGCAGAAAAAGCATTTTTCCCCGAGGGAAGAATTCTTTATAATTAATTCCAAAATCTTATTTCAAACTTATTTAAACCCATAGTATATTTGTAGCTTTCTAAAACTGAAGTGTTAACTAATCTTTTGCTGTTTATCTTAAGCTTGTAGCTAAAACTTTTTGTTAAAAGTATTGAAGACAGACTTACTTGATGTTTTCAAACTTGCTGATCCAAAGATTTCTAATAGCTGATAAGTAGTTGACAAGCAATTCCTTCTGTGACTTAGTATCTCCTTCCAACGGAGCCAACTGTAGTTTGAGCAAAATGACTATTCCATCATCTCTCACTGCTCAGGACCTGCTGGAGACTACTATTTTGCAGTCTCCTTGCATGGAGCACTTGTGGACAATCTCTCCGCTGTCCAGAGAAGTTTAAAGAGCTGGTCTACTCATCAGCTCTTCATTCTTCATCACAATTTTCAGCTCTGCTTTTCATGGAGCTGTCTTCAGTCCATTATTCTTCCGCCACAAATCCCAGGCTAAGCAATAAGGTAAAGGTAAAGGTCCCCCTTGCATATATGTGTGAGTCATTTCCAGCTCTAAGGGGCAGTGCTCATCTCCGTTACAAAGCCGAAGAGCCTGCACCATTTGAAGACATCTCCATGGTCGTGTGGCTGGCATGAATAAATGCCAGAAGCGCATGGAACGCTGTTACCTTCCCACCAAAGTGGTCCCTATTTTTCTACTTGCATTTTTACATGCTTTCGAACTGCTAGGTTGGCAGAAGCTGGGGCAAGTAAAAGGAAATCACTCCATTACGTGGTGTTCGGGATTCGACCCACCAAATTGCCGACCTTTCTGATCGACAAGCTCAACGTCTTAGCCACTGAGCCACCGCGTACCTATAGACTAAATAATACTCTTTCTCAAAATACTTATATTAAATAGGAGGATATAGTGGTGCCATTATATATTTGACTTAATTGTTTTTCATTGAAACAGATGGGTGACAGGTGACTGGGAACCTTGCAGCAAAAGTTGTGGGAAAACAGGATATCAGGTGCGTTCAGTACGATGTATCCAAACATTGCACGACAACACAAGCCGTTCTGTTCACACCAAATACTGCAGCAGTGATCGTCCGGAGGGCAAGAGGGTTTGCAATCGGGAGCTTTGCCCTGCACAGTGGTGGACTGGACCCTGGTCACAGGTAAGCAGGCATTTAAATCATGATTCCATTCATACATTTGTTTCAATTGGAATAAATGGAAAACTCTCTGGCCCTTCAGTGGCCCCTTATCTTGGATGTACAAAACGGAATGTAGAGATGTTATGCAGTGGTGGGATTCAATTTTTTTAACTACCGGTTCTGTGAGCATAGCTTGGTGAGCATGGCTTGGTGGGCGTGGCAGGGAAAAGATACTGCAAAATCCCATTCCCTCCCCACCCCGCTAACCTGCTTTCCAGCTTAGTTCTCCTGTGCAGGGCAACAAAAGAAGACTGGGACTCAGCAGGCAGAAAATGGATGGAGGTGGGGCCAGTCAGAGGTGGTATTTGCCAGTTCTCTGAACTACTCAAAATTTCCGCTATCGGTTCTCTAGAACTGGTCAGAACCTGCTGAATACCACCTCTGATGTTATGTTTATATAACAGCATGACTCAGCATTTGCCTTAGAGTCATCTGGAAGTTTAGAATGTTGGAAGAACAGTAACAATAGTGTGATTGTTAGCACTATATAATGGTGCATGTGAGTGTGTATGTATAAAGATGAACGATATAAACCAAAAAAGGCATTTACAAAAGAGAATCGGAAGCCCAATTTTCTTTGTTTGCTCTCCAGTGTTCTGTAACCTGTGGTAATGGCACACAAGAAAGGCCAGTTCTCTGCACGACAAGAGAAAATATCACTGGCTTTTGTAAAGAAAATAGGCCAGAGACAACACGACTCTGCAGGCTACCTTCATGTTCTAGTGAGTGTACACATTTTAAAAACTCTGATTCCTTGAGTCTTCTGGAAAGGCAGGGAAGGGTGAGGTCTGAAGTTGCGAGAACTCCTTTGTGAAATGCCAAGAAACTGTAGAGATACTATAGTCACATTTACTATTTCACTTCTGTATTGTCACAGTAATCTGTCCCATATTCCTAGTATTAACAGCGTTATCTTTATTGCAGCTGGAGGAGACATTTGAAAAATGCTTCTTAAAGAAGTCTGATTTGGGGAAGGGTGACTCACTGTAGATGATTTTTTTGTTGGGGGGGGGATGCTAGCAGGCTAGTATAACATAATAAAGAAAGCCAAAGTGTTGAGAATCATTCTTGGCAAAAATCTAAAAACATTGTTTCTGCTTTTTCGATGTTTTTCAACCTTGAACTTCAACTCCCATAATTCCCCAGCCAGCCATGGGAATTGAAGTCCACACGTCTTCAAGCTGTCAAGGTTAAGAAATGTTGGTCTATAAATTACCAGAGGATCACACATAGTGGTGGAATTCAAATTTTTTTTACTGCCGGCTCTGTGGGCGTGGCTTGGTGGGCATGGCAGGGGAAAGATACTGTAAAATCTCCAGTCAGAGGTGGTATTTACCAGTTCTCTGAACTGCTCAAAATGTCCGCTATCGGTTCTCCAGAACTGGTCAGAACCTACTGAATACCATCACACATCATTTTGGAAACTTTGGTAGTGGAGACTCGATACTGAAATTAGTCGATTATCACATTTTTATTTTTCCTCACTACTTTTTTTTTTGTTCTCAAGTTTAGGGGTCTCCAACCTTGGCAACTTTAAGACTTGTGGACTTCAATTCCCAGAATTCCTGGGAGTTGAAGTCCACAAGTCTTAAAGTTGCCACGGTTGGAGACCCCTGCACTAGTTCCTTGACTTTTTTATCTTCCAGTCTAGACCCACAATGGTCCACAATTGTCCTCTCTAGAGTTGTTGCAAGCCCTGGTCAACTCCATCTCTCCTACTTGTTAAAAAAAAAAAAACACCTTCAAGGTTTTAATTGCACACCTAACAGCCAGAATGTGTGAAGAAACCCTAAAATGGAAGCAAGCTTCTCTAAAAACATTTATTCACTATCTACATTTGTACTGTTAGCCTTTCTGAAAGCATGCCACATTGTGATACATTTGAACAGAAGGGCTTAAATGATTAACTTCATTAAAACTAAAAACACTGGTGTTTTTCTAAGTACAGTTTTGGCTTTCAAAATAGTTTCCTTTTTGTGATTAGAATGGGGTCTATTAATTCAGCTTTTGAATTGTAAAATGTTCCTTAAAAGCTACAAAAAAGTTCTCATATTTCCACCCCCCTTTCCAAATCTTTCTTTCTCCTTCAGAAAATTCATCAGATACATCCAAGAAGACCTATATGATACAGTGGCTGTCAAGACCAGACACAGATTATCCCATCCAGAAAATATCTTCAAGTAAAAGACCCATTTATAATTCTGCCTTTTCTTTTAGCTGCATGCCACATCAAATGTGGACTTTGCCCTCTGCTCTATTCTTTTTCCTATATGGAACATTTTCTTGAATCTTCAGAGTTTTATCTTGAGAGGAATCTTTTTTCCCCCTGCACTGGGTTGCAGTGCCCAATGTTTTACTTCTCTGGAGATTGAGCAGCCCTTCATTGCTGCAGTGGAGGTCATCAAGGGATTGGGGTGTATGAAGCAGAATATCTGCAGTTTGTTGTAAGTTCTCTAAAAAGTGAGCTGATGTCGGTTTGCTTGTTGGTTAATGGTGGTGAAAAAAGGCTCTTAACTGGCTCATGATTTGAGTTTGATGGTGAAACTGACAACTTATTGTGAATGTGATTGCATCACAATAATGACAACTTGTAGTGCTAAGGTTTTCCTTTCATCTAAAGGTCCTCTAACTCCTGGCAGATTAGGTAGGTCAATGTTTTTGCAGGGTATTCAAACAGGACAAAAGCACCCATTCCATCTTTCTTTATAGTCTCATTGCTTCTCAATCCATGTGTCACAATGGCTTTAAAATGTGTGTTTGTTATCATGAGAAAAACTTATTCTTCAGGAAGATGGGACTTCTTTTATATATAGTCCATCAAATGCTGCTGCTACTATATACTATGCTTCAAAGGAATCTTCGTTTGGTTTATATTGATTTCCAAAAGTAAAAAAACACGTTTTTTAAAATCAGAGTATACCTGACGTTCTTTTTTTTCCTTTGAAAAAGCAATTAGAAAAACAACATGGCAGAACATGTACTTATGCTTCAAGTTGTGATGTGCAGTATTGTAATATTGTTGAGACAATATGGCATTGACACACAGTGTAATGTCAAAAGTTGTTCAGCAATTACTTCTTTATTCATCATTCCATTCATCAGTCTTTTTTCACCATATGCATATTTGGCTTGACTGTTCAGTTTTTCTATTTGTGTGTGTGCGTGCTTGCATGTGTGCGTGTATGATCTATAGATGTGTGTCAACTGGCAAGCATAATTGTGTGAACTACAGAATTACCTCAATTTTTATTGATTTGTTTTATTTTGCTTAGGGAAGAAGAAACTATGTTTAGAAAAATGCCTTAAACTTTAATTGCATTGGCATTAATCTCCAGTTCCAGCTTTAAATACAGTGTACTGGTATCATGAATTGATATTCATGTACAGAGTGTTTTACTTGAATGATTAAACATTGGAACGAAATTTGCACAGTCCATGTATGAGGAAAAAAAAAGGATCATTACCAAATTGGATGGAGAAAAGTATTTTGCAATTCTTAATTTGTTTAATTGCAATTTATTCCTTCAACAGGCTTTGTGTTGAAGATCTAAAATATATTCTCCATGGACCACTCATGTAATATCAAAGAATAGAAAGGCATTAGTCCTGGGGTATCATAACAATTTTCTTGCTCTCTTTCCACTAATATTTGAGATACCTTACAAAGGCAACCCTGTGGATTTTGGCAATGTAGCACTTCAAAATGGTCATTATCATGTGATCACATATTTAAATTTTGCTGTTATTATTATTTCCTGCTGCAACATGTTATCTGGCAACATAAAGGCAAAGACATGTTATCTGGCTCTAAATACTGTTATGTAAAATAATTGGTGTATAACTGTTATCAACTTACTTATGACTGTTAGTTACCTTTCAATAGACAACTGTTAAGTGATGTTTGACAATATGGGTGGCTCTAAAGAATGGTGCAATAAGATACCTGGGCATTGTGCGCAGTTCTATATGCACTTTGGTTTATCAGGGATATTTTATCAGTGTTTTGTATGTATTTAAAACAATATTAAATATGTGCCAATTCAGTTTGCTGTTCAATATTTTCTATCAGGTCAGTTGAAATGTGTACCAAAGTGATTGTACAAATAACTATTTTTTTCTTACTGCTGAGTTAAAGAGATAACTTCAAGTCTGTCATGTGTATTACAAAATAAAAGATTAAAGTTCAGCAGGTCTGGTAGTTTTGTTGGAGGAATAACCACCTATGTTTATTCTGATATATATACAAGTCACTAGCTTAAGACAAACAGCTTAAAGACTTTTGTACGTTAGAATAAGAACGTTAATGGTAGATTTTGTGCATTCAAATGGCTTGCAATCCAGGAAATGATTGATGCCAAAATGAATTTGTTGCATCTTTAAACTGCCACAAATCTTGATACTCCATGGCTAATTGTCCCACCCCAGTAAGGAAGTAAAGACAATGTCTTTCTATAAACTCTTAATTATAAATGAAATGTGCCTTAATAGCATCATAGGAGTCGTTTCACCTGACTCTGTATTTAATCTAGACATTTTGCATGTTTTACTATGAAAAAGAAGGCATTTTTCTAAAGCTGTTTCAATAGGCACCTTGAAGCCAAATGTTTCTTTAATTAGTTTGAAAATTACGCTTAGTTGAAAAATTAGTTTTAAATATATTTGGGGGAAAAATCAAATATAAGTCATTATTGTGCCATTTTTACATATGTAGACATATTTAACTCTACAATTGCTAAATTAATAGTTTTATATATATAAAACATGTGATCTCTAGCCTAAAGAATTCAAGCAATTATTTCCCTTGTGAAACTGAACTAGAACTATTTTATAAAATCAGCACAAAATCAAATGACAGCAACAAAAGGTATTTATTTATTAAGTATCTGGGAACTTTAACATTGTTTCATAATGCTGCTGTACAGTTATATTTGTAAAAGTACTAACATATGCTAGATTGATATGTTTGTGAATTAAACACACTCACACCCAATATTTTAGATGATGAGTAAAGAACTATTATATATCTTTTCTGAAGTCAACATATATTTCTGAACTAGAGTGGGCTCTAATTTGCAATGCAGTTAAAAGGCTATTGTCCCCTAACCCAGAGGTCCCCAACCTTTCGATCACCAGGGACCAGTTCCATGGAGAAAAATTATTTCATGGACTGGAGGGGGTATGATTTTGCATGCTATCTGCATCCTGTAGTTTGGGGCTTCGCTTGTTTGTGTGGCCTGGTTACTGGCATACCATGGATCGGTGCCAGTCCATGGACCGGAGGTTGGGGACTCCTTCCCTAACCCCTAGGCTCCCATATCTGCATGGATCTTCCTTCTAAGGGCCTGATGATGCTGTCATACTATCCTGATTGTCATACATTTCCAAAGATGCATTTGAAATTTCTTTCTTCTGGAACACAGGAACAACACTATGGTGAAGAGTTAGCTTGCAAGCGCGCGCACACACACACACACACATGCACACGCACACACACAGAGAGAGAGAGCACAAACTACACTCCACAACAATTTTAACAAGGAAAGATTGTAGCATGTATATCCCAGTTTGTTTAGGCATCAAGAAATTCACGTGGTATGTTGTTGCTCCTAGAAATTAAAGTATGTATATCTGATTGGACATTCTTCTTGTGCAATGGTGCACTTCTTCTATAGTGAAATGGTTGGAGTTATATAAGAATATTGCTCTATGCTTCATAGCTGCTATAGTTTCGTTGTTGTGTTTTACCATATGAGAAATTTCAGTCCTTGTTTAAAATATGGTTCCTGCAACCCGCATTTACTTCTACTTAACTTAGTTTTCAGATTGTTCATTCTCCCTCTCTCTGCAATGCATACTTAGAATTGTTTGAATTTACCTAGTTTGAATTTCAATATTTATTTCTTATGTAAACAAGGGTGCTTAAAAATCCCCCCTCCCCCATGCTTTATAAGCAATGGGGAGCACTGATATTTCTTCAGTATAAATGATCCCTGGAGTTATCCTGTTCAAATTGCAGTAGGGTAGCAAAAATGAATTGATAATGAAAGCAGCAAGGCCATGTTGCAACCAGATGTAGTATGAAATTAAATACCACATTAACTGTGCATCGAAATTAATATTATCACCAGATGACAATATGGATGTGTTCCTTCTCTTCCCATCTGGACAGATAATGCTGCAAAACTCAGAGCTGGTTTTGCTGCATGTACACAGGCACTTGGTCTCTATATTGATCTAGCATTTCATGCTAACCTCTCTCTTCCTCGGCATGTTTCTTCATACAAAGAGATGACATTAGCACATCCTTGTTTTCTTTTTTTAAAACTTTCCACATTTTGAAGGCATGATTAAGCACACAAAGATGTTGAGATAAGTGTATGAATTATGCAAGAGAGACAGTACTAGTTTTCAGAAGAAGTGAAGTTTTTGAACTTGTTGGAGTTTTTGTAAATATTCAATTCTCCTCCATGACTATGAAAATATGTACAGGTAGTCCTCAACAAAATGACAGTTACTTAACGGCTGGTCAAACTTATGACAGACCTCTCCAAGTCTATCTCCCAAGTTCTTAAAACTCAGATTTGAACTTCCAATGGCCTCCAGCTCTCCCACAGCCACATGACAGGTTTTGGTGGATTTATTTTTTTTTTTGCTGGAAACTGGGGTTTACCTCTGGTTTCTGGCAAAAATGCCCATTGTGTACGAAGGAGTCATGTAACCACTGTCATATTCACTTACAAGCACAGTGATTCACTTAATGTCCACTGCAAAAAACATTTCGAATTGGGTGCAGTCACATGGTGACATGCTTAACAACTGGCTTTAATTCAGCTGTAATTCCGAGCTCAGTTACAGTCATAAGTTGAGGATTGTCTCTATTGCCTTCTCTTGATGCATCAATTCCTACAATGGAGGATTCATCATTTATCTAAATATAGTGTTAAGTGCTTGTTTTAAAAATGATGTGATCTCAGTTATATACTGAACAATCTTTTTCAGAAAGTGAGACAATTTGTTTAGAGAACTGCCTTGGTTCTTACCTTTAAGTAGTTCCTGATGGAAGGCTACCTGGTAACATTCTAGCAATGTATAGAAACTCAGAAAATGGTGCACTCCGAATAGACAAAATATTCTGTACGTATGCCATTTGGATAATGGCATGGTATACTTTGGGACGGGGCAGTGATTAAGATACTGGGTTTATCACCTGGAAAGCTGGGCAGCCCAGGATCGAGCAATGGGGGTGAGTTCCCATCCTCACCCTGGCTCCTGCCAACCTAGCAGTTTGAAAGCATGCAAAGCATGCATTTGATGGGAATGTAACAGTGCTTCATGATGTCATGCTGGCCACATGACCATGGACAGTGTTGGCTCAATGGCCTTGAAACGGACTGGAACACCACCCCTTATAATCGTCAATGGCTAGCAGAGTAAAATCCGCAGGGACTCTTTTAGCTTCTCATGATATATTATAATAAACCAATAGAAGCAAAAACGATGAAACGCAATGAAAGTGCTTCTTTGATAGCAATTTATCTTGATGTCAGGGTGAGAAAGAAAAAGGAGAATAATTTCAGCTCAGTGCCTGTTATTATATAGCCAAAACAATGCCCAAGAAACCTGTAGAAAAACAGTAAACTATACCCTCCCCATCAAAGACCAATGAAGATTTAGCATGCTCAGTGATTGTATAATTCTCAGTGATTTGTGAAGGTACTAGTTGAAACTTTCATGACAAATAGTATAGTGAATGGAATCTTTCAATGTCATCATTGCCAGTGCATATTTTGCTCCAGTTGTTAGTAATAAAACAACAAAATAATAAGTCAAACAAGTGCAAGTATGCTGGTGTGTGATCTGTGCTAGGCCAAATACAGTAAGGGGGTTCCTATGGTCAGATTAACAGAATGCATGAAAATCAATGAGAAAGCTGCTCCTTACATAAATAATTTTCATTCCACGGATGTACCATAGTCAAGACAAGCTGTTGACATAAGATTAGGAAAATCCAGCATGTAACTGGGGTGATCCAGATGACAGGTAGTTCTAACAATATAATCACTATCATGCCTAAAAAGTTGTCTCCTGTCTAATTTCAATGTGTGCATTTGGGGACACACAAACGTACATCACTCAGGAATTGTCACTTCGTTCCCATATTCTCTGAAAATTAAATCAATGCATGAAATTTGTTTTATAGCTTTAGATTGCTGCAAAAAACATGAGAGAGAGCTTTGGTTAAAAGCACATATAATACCTTATTTATGCAATGGCCTCTTAAGACCCAAGTTTACTTGACTAGGTTTGGGATGTATAGCATAAACTTAAATGTATTTTTCTCTTCCAGCAGAACATTGCAAAGGAGACAGATCAATGTTTTGCCGTATGGAAGTTCTCCACCGGTACTGTTCCATTCCTGGATATAATAAATTGTGTTGCAAGTCTTGTGGTATGTACGCTAATGAAACAGAATATGGCAACTCAACAGTTAATGAAATTGAAGAGGACTTCACTCCCACCCCTGCAACATCTGTTGAAGATCACATACCACATAGAGCAACAGGTCCACCAGATGTTGCTATGGTAAATATCTCCAGTTCTAATGTCACCATAGAGCAGCCAGAAGGCAACACACTGGATGCACCCTATAAAATTCATGAGATGGAAAATGAAGTGCCACAACACAACATCATTTGGAGGAGGAGACCACCATATGAAAGGACAAAGAATCAAAGAATTCAGCAGCTGATTGCAGAAAAAAGGAAAAAAGGAATGCTCAGGGAATTGCGTTAAATTGAAAATATATATTTTCTCTCTTATAGAGATGTTACAGTACTGCAGTAATGCTCATGCCACCCTAGAACCTAATTTTTTAAATAGTGGTGCTATTGGCAGAAATGCCTAATGCTACAGCTTGCAATAAATAGACATGTAGGCTTATTTAATTAAAGAAAAGATAAATAGCATAACAAATATTAGGGTTACAAATATCCACTGAAAACGGTACAATAGCACCATAGCTTAACAGCTATGCAACAATGCTACATACAGGTAGTCCTTGTTTAAAGACTGCCTTGTTTAGCAGCCATTTACAGTCATGACCACGATAAAAAAATTTACTTTACAAGTCCTTATTTTATGACGTTCACAGTTCTGCAAAGCAAAAGAATTGAAGTAAGATCACAAGCATGGTTGCAGTTTCACTTAGCAACCACTTTGCTTGACGAGTTGCTGATCCCAACTGTGGTCACTAAACAAGGACTACTTGTAGTAAATGTCAGCAGGGTTGTTTCTTTCTAATTTCCATCTTGCTCCATCTCTGTGTATGTTTGAATCCAATGGAATCTATCTGGGTAATACTATTTTTATCAACAAAAGAAGTCTAATCAATTGCCAAAACATTAAATAAGCCTGCAAAAAACAGCCTATAGAATTTCAGTGGCAAGGAAGTATGTGTCTGTTTTTTTTTTTAAAAAAAACCTAATTGCCATTTATTTGGACAAGTCAAATTGCTCCATGTACAAAAACTTTGATATCCATTGTACTGAACTCAAATATGCCAATTTTTCCATTGAATTCAGAGGTGCTACTTCCATACTCAGGGATGACAAAAAAAGCCTGACTGAAGTGTTGAGGAATTAATTCAATCTGATTTTGGGAGCCAAGCCATAGAATCGCAATAACCACTTGAAAAGCACACTTGGTGATGTTATGATGTTACTGTACAAAATCCAGCTGGAAAATAATGTTCTTCAGAAACAGGAAAAGAACATTTTAAAAAAGAGTTATAAGGCTATCTCTGTACAACTATCAAAGTTTCTCATCTCATTCATGAAGAAGTAATGTTAGAATCATAGATGCATAAGATTGTGTGTGTGTATGTGTATGTGTGTGTGTGTGTGTGTGTGTGTGTGTGTGTATATATATATATATATATATAT
>BHEV01021950.1:0-15429 GCA_004319985.1 Emydocephalus ijimae
CTTATACCATAAAAAAGCATGCCAGCCCAACAGCAAATCATGACCTTCTAGTGTCAACAATCTAGCCTTTCTTAATGTTATTCATTTGACCCACATCAAACTTGCAGCTTGATAGTACAATTCCCAATTAGGTAGGCCAAAACCTCTAGAGGTTGGTAATCTTAAGTGATAATGTTGTTTTAAAATTGGCCTGGGTGCTGGACTTCTTTCTTCTCTTTTGTTGCAAAGATAACAAATCTTCAGTTGGACATGGTGGTATCTCCTTGATGGATATGAAATTTTCCCTTTGTGATACTCCTACAATGACATTTATTCACAAGAACCGACTGGAAGTAGTCATCTGTTGGTATGGCATAAAGTACCATCAATTATCTGATGATATTAACTGTCTTAACTGAAAGACAAGATAAGAACAAAAAATGGAAAGAGGGACACATAACTCAGGCAAAATATCAGCAGATAGCCAGAATCTGCAAAGATGAAGGAAAACTAAAGGCTCAGAATGAACGAAGACTTGCAATGAAAGTCAAAGATAATTTTAAAGTTTCAACATACAAATAAGAAAAAAGTCAAGGAAACAGTCGGTCCACTAAAGAGAGAAGATGGCAAGGAAGTAACAGGCTGTAGAGAGAAGGCAGAGCTGCTTAACTCATTCTTTGCACTGGTATTCATGCAAAAAGAAACTATAGCCAAAGCTACCAAAATCACAACCATAAAAGATAGACTAGAAATAAAAATTAAAATAAGCAAGAAAATGGTAAAATAACCTGTCTGATCTTGATGAACACAAATCACCAGGGCCTGATGGATTACATCCCAGAGTTTTAAAGGAGCTGGCAGAGGTCATCTCAGAACCACTGCACTACATCTTTCAAAAAATCCTGGAGCACCAGGGAACTACCAGAGGACTGGAAAAGAGTTGATGTGGTTCCCATCTTCAAAAAAAAAATGGGGGTGGGGGGGAACAGACCCAGGAAATTACATTCCTGTAATACAGATGGTCCAAGAGCAGATTTCCTGTTTAAAGATCTGGGAGTGGCCCTTCATCCTGCCAGCAGTGGGAAAGCCCATGGGAACTATGTTGCTGAAAATGCAGAAAACCACGCGGCTGTATCTGCCTTCTGTAAATTCCTCAGGACAAACAATGGCCACTATGTACCTGCAGCTGTCAAAGTACATGAAGCCAAACCAATAATGCAACTTCTCTGCGAGGCCTAGATGCCACTCCTTCTCCAGCTCTACACCATTGGCGTTTCTATGATCCAATTATTTAAGAACGATTCTTCCAATCTCTGTGGCTGCAATGCCATCCTGTAACTAGAGGCCAGCTTCATCCTCACCTGCTGGCCCAGATTATCGAACCCTAGCCATATGGTGGCCTAATGATGGGCGATGGTTTCAATGGAAATGCGCAGGCATGTTACACCCCTGTTTTGCAAGCTGTGCTGGCTGCCCGTTTGCCTCTGGGTTCAATTCAAGGTGTTGGTTGTCGCCTTTAAAGCCCTGGGCGGGCTGGGTGCAGCTTACTTGAGGCGCCACCTGGGACTGGCACCTTCCACCCATGCCGGCAGAAGGGGCTCCCAATGGGCCCTATTGTTGAAGGAAGGTCAGCCACCTGGAAGGCTCCAGAGAAAGCGCTTCTCTGCTGGGATGCCTGCCTTTGGGCACCTCTTGCCCCCTGAGATCTGCTCCTGCCCTCCTGATCTCCCATAAGTCTGGCTCTGCCAGTTGGCCTGGAGCCCCAGTGGGGGTCTTGCACGCTGGAAGTGGTGACCGATTAACAGAAGGCCCCACCAACTCCTGTGCGCATCTGGCTTCCTTCTTTCACATCTATTACTATCATTAGGTATACTTATTGTTAATGTTTTTATTGGCATTTTATGTATCTAAGGTGCCCAGAGTCACCTTGAAGCGAGATGAGTGGCAAACTAATCAATCACTCAATGAAACCTTTTTGTTGGGCTTCTCTCCAGATTTCCTACTTAGAATGGGGTATGATCAGGCAAAAGCCCCTGCTAAACAGTGCAGAGCCGATACAGAGCACCAGCTGGATTTAGCCAGGGCTCCAAACTTTATTGCTGGGTATCAGCAGGTCCTCTGCCTCCCTCGTGGCATCCCTCACTGAACTGAAAGGACCCAGAGCCAGAGGGACCTTTACTCTGGCATTAGGCCATGCCCCCCCCGCCCCCCCCCCGCTCAGCTGAAAATTCATCACCCAAAGAGATTGTGGTCCTGAGCACAGAAGCAAGGTGGGTTCTTCTTTCCCGGCGCCTGTACTGCAGAGACATTCACGCCAGCTTCACCTGAGCAGTTCTGCACCATCTGGTTGCTTTCAGATGCCACCTTGCTGCAACATACTGTACAGAAGGAGTCCCCAACCACCGGGCCCAGCCAACATACAGGACAAAATCAATAAAATGCTCCTCATCCAGCACATCACACCTAGCGCGACCACAAATAGAAGCCCGGCAGAATTAATGATGGGCAGGAAACTACGGTCAACGCTAGACAGAATGCATCCGACATACAACCCTGAAAAACCCCCGGGTTCCTCCAGCAAACACAGAAGGTTTAACATAGGGGACACAGTATACGCAAAAAAACTTTGAGGGGAACCACTCTGGGTGCCAGCAACAATCACACAAATAACTGGCCCCTTATCATACCGATTAGAGACAAGCGACGGGAAAAACTGGAAACGGCACATCAACCAACTAAGGTCGAGAATAGCCGTCACCACCAACCAGACACCTGAGCAAGAAACTAGAAGGGGGGGGTGAAACGGCAAGCGGTAAAGAAAGAGTCGAAGGGAACCTCCTAGTGCAAGCAGAACACCCCCCACCCAGAACAAATAAGCCACGAATAAATCGGCCCTACTCACCAGTAAACGCAGGACCAACAGGGCATAAACCACGGGGATCTCCACCTGGAAGGAGCAGCCAAGCCAGTTCAACCAGCCCGGGAAGACCCGGCGGGAACAACAGGAGCGGCGGCTCAACCAGCCCAGGTAGACCGGGAGGGAGCTACCAGGAAAGGCCTGGCTCACCCTTCCAAGCGGTTCCATCCCAAGGAACCGGAGCGACAGAGAAGCCTTTCGAACCGGTTGAAGACCACACTGAAACTGAACCGCGCAGGTCAGCTAGGCAGGTACGAAGCCCCGCCTACCTGCGCAACTACGTCACAACGCACCAACAGACGAAAGCAAGAGGGGAGGGGTGTACTATATTAGCATACTCCAAACCCTCACAACTGATTGGTCCAGATGGACAGAGACCTGATTGGTCGAAACCCTGGCTGTGATTGGAGTGCTAAGAATCTACCGCGATTGGTTGCGCCGATCGCGGGAGATTCAAAGCGCTGCCATTGGCTGCAGAGCCACGAGCCAGCCCTATATGAAGGGCTGCCGCGGCTTGTATTATTCAGACTATCCTTATTCTAAATAAAGAGCTGAACTCACTACAATGGTCTCGCGTCTCCTTCGAACAGATCCACCCCAGATTTAACACAAACTGTATTTCACCAATTAAAATTAAAATAAGTAATGCCAGTATCAATATCCTTCCCACTCTCCCATTTTGAAAACTAGCCTTGGTGAGTATGGCACACACACAAAGCGTCTCTTGGTGCTTCCCAATAGTTACTTTTAGGTTTATGAAGAGTGACTTGATTCCTGCTCGAGAGATGTAAGTCTGAAAAGAATAACACGAGAGAAAAGTGTATATTTACATTTTCAGCAACGCATCATATTCAGCAATATTTCACTACTTTGTCACTTTCTTATGTATTTTAGCTATTACAAAACGTGAAATACACAATTTTGTTGGAAGATGAATATGTAGAGTTATTGTATGAAGAAAAGCTTTGTTCTCCATAAAAACCTGCTATGACTTTTTTTTTATCTTTTTGAAAGATCGAAAGGCAATCAATAGATGCTTGAAGAGCTGAGTCACTTTTAAGGGCACTGTGGAATTCAAATAATTTATCTACCAATGGAATTTTTTTTTACCCTAACCAAAGTATTTCTAGATATAATATCACTCTGCCATATAAGATGGAACAGGATGGTGCTACTTCAAACATCATGAGAATGAAACAGAAAAAATAGTTGGTTCTTTCATCAGGAAGAAAACCTTTCAGGAACTGGGTAGATTTCACTGCAGTAATAGCATGAATTTTTAAGCATTCCTAAATGCACAGTTCTCTTATGGAAAATAAGCACATTTACATTGCAAGTTAGGAAGTTTTTCTTAATGCAGGTGTGTGTATATTTTGATGTATTGTAGTTATGGAGATTCTAGACAAAGGCGCCAGAACAGTTTTTTACAATGACAGAATTAGTCAAGTAGATATATTTCAGGCTTGAAGAATGGATATTTCCTCAGTCCCAATGTCTGGGGGTTGCCATTATGACCTTATTAGACTCAAAGCAAACATAAATTTAGAACCAAGCAAAAATAATTGTTCCAAAGCTTTGGCTTTGATTTATTTGGAGATCTCTGAAAGGAGAATCCTTAGCAGCTGCTTCATGGAGGATGTCCAAAATTGCTCTTAAGTGCAGGTTAGAATAATAGCTGGGAAGCCCTTTAAATTATCCTATGACAGAGCAGGTATTTTGCCTGCATTCCTTCATTCTAAATTTCCTCAGCAAAAATCCAAATAATTCCTACTGGCTTCACAGGTGTTATTTAGGTGCATCCACAATCAGATACCCCATTCAGAAGCAGAGAATGAAGTCTAAACTAATGCAGACCTGAATCAACTTTAAAAAAAAACAGTGATGTAGTAGTGCAATTGATTTAGTGATAATATTCACAGAAGTGCTGCATCCATCTCTAACATTAAAATTTGTACTCTTTGGGGATACAGCTCTGCAGAATAGCAGGAAGAATAAGCCTTTTCCTCTGCTAGACAATGAAAGTGAGGTAGAAAGTATCTTCATGAGAACCAGTGTGGGGAAATCTGGATAAAAGAAATATAAAAGAAATTGCTCAAAGCTGTTGTGCCTGGGTTGAATCCACTTGCTTGATTGGCCCATTTTTTTGGGGGGGATTTACATCATATATGTCTTTAACCAGGGGTCTCCAACCACCGGGCCCCAGACCAGTACCGGTCCGTGGAACATTTTCTACCGGGCCGCCGGTTTGCTGGGCACCGCCATCTTGTTTCGATGAGAAAGTGCTTCCGGGTGAGCTTTTCTGGTTCAAAAGCAGCGTTTGGGTCCTGAAGAGGATCCTTGCGCCTTAGTTTCATTGAAGGGGTTGGGGCAGCTTTGAACGAAACTAAGGCGCGAGGATTCTTTCAGCACCCAAGGCAAGGCGAGCCGAGCGACCGTCCCGAGGCCGTCCTGAAGCCCATCAACAAAGGTACAAAGGAGGAGTTGAAGGTGGCGGGGAGAAGCGGGGGGTGGCTGGCTGGCTGGCTGGCCAGTCGCTCGGCTCACCTTGCCTTGTCATCCATGCTGATGCCGGTACTGGGCCATGGATCATCTTGTGATGCCGGTACCGGGCCATGGCACAAAAAAGGTTGGGGGCCACTGTCTTAAACAACTTTATAAAATGTTATTGCCATTAATAAGGCCAATAGGTTGGCTAACTTGCAAAGCAAATCCATAGAATCTGGCACCTCCTGGATGTTGGTCTGAGGTCTCTTCAGTATCTCTTCATTTTGCTAGCAAACTAGAGGTTTTCCAAGAACCCCTCTATCATCCTGGACCTGACCATATTTCCCCCCCCTTTTCCTCCCTTTGCATCATTTCTCTCCTCACAGGGGTAGTGATTGCTTAAACAAGCCATCATGTCACCCCTGGTCTTTCTTTTCATTGAACTAGACATGCCTTCTTCATATATTTTAGCCTCTGGTCCCCTAATCACTTTGTTGCTCTTCTCTGCACTTTTTCCTAATTCTCCATGTGATCTGGATTCTGCTAATTCAGCCTCGGTTGCATTGGCTTTTTTGGCGGCTGTAGCACATAGTTTTAAGTGGTTCTCCACTAGGACTCTGAGATCTTTCTAACAGTTACTGCTGTTGAGCCAGGCACCATCTAGTGTATCCCTGTGCTTTGGGGGCTTTTTTCTTGTCTTAAGTGTAAAACCTTATTTTCCTCTAGGTTGAATTTCTTCATGTTGAGAATATGAAACAGATGTAAACTTGGCCTTTGACAGAAAGTACCTTCATGGCTCTCAGCACAGAAAGCATTTTATAAAAGAGAAATGATAACTGAACATTAATGGTTGACTTTGTCTAATATATTAGAACTTGGTCGAGGAGCATGTAGAGTAAAAACAAGATAAGATTTTATCTATTTATTTATTTATTTATTTGATTTGTCAATTGCTTACAAGATAATAGGTATAAGTATATACATAGTTATGAATACATGAAATGAGTACATATAAGAAAAATAAAAGAAAAGATCTGATACAGTTATGGTGGTATCATTCATGTTGATGATTTCATATGTAGAATTATTTAAAAGATTTAAAGTAGATAGAAGAACTTTTGCTTTTGGACAATGTAAGACTGAATTTGAAATAGAACTTGAGATGATGATTGTGGTTTTGCTAAACTTTTGCTGAGATAAGAAACAAAAGAAAAACAAGTGAAAATGTATGATAAAATGTGCTAAGAATTTTGATTGTAATATACACACAGATCGGTGGGAGAATATGTATCTGAAAGAATGGAAATTTATAGTATATTGCAATCTTCAAGAGAATTTTTTCAAAAGGATGTATTGTTGATACTTGTCACTGAAAAATGGACTAGACTTGGTTCTTCTAACTCAGGGGTGTCAAACACAGCAGCATCACATGACATATCGGGACCACCCCTTCTCTAAACCGGGCATGGGTGTGGCCCCCATGGGAAAATTCCAGCCTGTGGGTCATGAGTTTGACTGCCCTGTTCTAACTAATGCTGGAAATGTAACCAGCAACAAGGGATATTTCATCATGCTTGGCGGAAGTGTAAAAAGCCAAAAAAAATTTGGACTTAATTCTGTGGAGCAGGACAGAAGATTCTAAGGAGTCATATAAAATTGAAACTAGAGTCTTTTCTTTTGGCTAGCCATGACCTTTGGCAAGACTTTTTATTCCATTTCCCATGCTCCAGTTATCGTTCGTTTTAATAGATCCACTGTGCATGTTACCATGTTTCTACTCTAAGATTTCGGTTTGGTTTTTGGTATTTTGGCAAATTGTAGAATCCTGGGGCTGGAAGGGACCTTGGTGGTCTACTAGTCCAACCTCCTGCCCAAGGCAGGAGAACTTATACCATCCTGGACAAATGACTTTCCAATCTTTTCTTGAAAACTTCCAATAATATGAGTGTTCCCATGACAATGTTCATGTTGTGGATGGTATAATTTTGTCTGTATGATTAAGGGCACCAAAGGTGTTTCATAATACATTATGGAATGGATCCCACTTTGGGGGCACAGAATTAAAAAAAAAACACAACTAGCCATTTGTTACAAACTGGCTGGGTCTTACAGTACTTTAACCCTAAGTTCACAAAGCATAATTTTACTGCATAGATAGAATGTTATTCCTGAACAAGTAAATCCTACCTGGGAACACCCCACTCCCCGATGGCCCTGGCCCCATCTCTGCATCAGATGCAGGACTCTCCTCTGAGTCCTCTCTAGACTCCTGGACTGTTCCCCGTTCTTCCTCACTGTCCAATTCCACTGCCGTCTCTGCAGGTTGCCAAGGGACCACAACAGAGAATCCTTTTCCGTGTTCCAATGGTGAGGAGTTGCAACTGGGTATGAACCAGGTGACAAGCAATGATTGCAGACCTTTAAGCTGAGAACATATGCAGATCCAGGCTACGCTGTGCACATGGAAGGAAGTTGAAAGACCAACTTGAACATGGATTGTATAGAGGGTTGAACATGGATTGTATAGAGGAAATGCAACTAGAAGTCATGTTGATGTCAGATCCGTGTATCTGTCATTTCTTCAGTGGAAGAAGAAAAGGAGGGGGGCGGGGAGGCTGATAAAGAAACCCTTTCTTGATGTAACCTGAATATATTTAACCTTATATGGAATTTGTATAACCCACACATGATACAATGGAGGGAGAAAAGCCAGACAGCCAGAACCTATCACCTCCAAGAGGCACAGCCAGGAGATGAGAAGATCATAAAAATTCCACAGTGAGATGTATCCAGGAATCTCTGGAAAAAGTTCATTCTAAAAAGGGGGTGGGGGGAAATTAGGTATGTCCTGGGAAACTGTGAGAAAGATCGTTCCTACAGAAGGGGTGGGAAGGGAATTAACATACTGGCTTTTGTTTCACTAAATACACATTGAGATAAGGGGAGGGGTTCTAAACTCCCTTATCTCCCCCTGTATGCCTGAGAGACCTTAGATGCTGCTTTGAACTCCTACATGAATAGTCTCATCTCAATAAAGAATTCCTTTTGATATGCTTGGTTCTCAGAAGTTCATTCTTGCTAATTGAATGGGAAAAAGTTCTGTAGCCTGACAGTTGAATTCTAAAGACAGCAGCAGAAAAAAAATCTTTATTTAAAGGTATTTAATTTACTTTTTAAATACAATAGAATAGAATGAGCTGGAAGGACCTTGGAGGTCTTCTAGTCCAGCCCTTGCTCAAGCAGGAGAACCTATAAGCTGAGAACATTTTACAGAAAGAAAGAGTTTTATTTTCTGCTTTTTCATTCAGGGGAATGTTGAGGTTGATCCTGATACCTTCTTGATTTTTTTAGGAATAGCAATAGCCCTTAGACTTACATACCACTGCACAGTGTTATCCACCCCCTCTGAGCAATTTACAGAGTCAGCCTATTGCCCCCAACAACCTGGGTCCTCATTTTACTAACCTCAGAAAGATGGAAGGCTGAGTCAACCTGGAGCCTGGTAAGATTCGAACTGCCAAATTGCAGGCAGCCAGCAGGCAGCAGAAGTAGCCTGCAGTACTGCACTCTAACCACTGCACCAGCATGGATCATGATAAAGACACACACACACACACAGAGAGAGAGAGAGAGACTATTGCAATTCCTATAAAATGGCAAATTATATAAAAGAGCTGGTATTTAATCCTTTGTTTTTCATTACACACAGAGAAATAAGAGAAGCATAACTTGGCTCAAAGAAACTAAATTTATAGTATAATTACTGTCAAGTAATTTAAGTTTGTTGATCTTAGTACTGAGCCATAAATAACTACAAACCTTGTAGGAACACGTTAATTTGCAAAATGAGGGCCCTCCTTGCATTGGCCAACAGAACTGCTGTTCTTTTTTTGGGGGGGGGGTTAATAAAAGGTTAGTTTGCTACATACAAAAGGTTTTGCAGAGACCTGGAATGAGATCTCTGAGAAAATACACCAGTCTCTTAATTTGCTCCTGACAATCATGCCTTTTAAAACCCAAGATCCAGGTTTAAGGCGGTTTGAGAAGGTGTGATCTTTTTATTCCTGACCCCAAATTATTCATTTTCTCATCCTGAAATATAAAATAAATTAAACGAGCTACGTCTTGACGGTCCGTGGCCACAAGAGGCATTAAAAGGGTCTCCGTGATGAAGAACAGGTTGAGAAGCCCTGCAGTAAGGCATGAGCTGGCAATTCTGATGGCAAGGGTCCACTGGGTTTGAAGCCAACCTCATCCCCAGATTTCATCACTTCAGAAGTTTACAGGCTGTTTGCTATCTTTAAAAAAAGAGAGAACTTCTAGTTAAGCCACAAGTGCAGAAGACTTTGGCCTCTGACCTGCCTTCCAAGGGGGCATTCAACAGGAGGCCGGCAATGTTTTGTTTTCTTAGAAGAGATCTGATGCTTCTACAAGCCTGCTTGACATGATCCACTAGGATTGTATGAAAAGACCAGACCATCCCTGAGGAAGAAATGTCAGCCTAGGAGACACTATAAAGTCAATTTTGTAACAAGCCACTTCCATGAGGATTTTGCTAGGTCTCTTTTTTCCTTCCCAGCTGCCTGGCTTTTGATCTCTGTACCCAGACCTTAAACTGGCTGGGCAGGCAGGGCCAACTGGCCCACCGCACACCCAGCTTCTCTACTCAGGAGCTATTTAAAGCTTGATGCATCTCACCAAGTCATTTTTCCTGGGAAAATTAAACATATTTCATCTCTTGCTTGAAATCAGTCAGGAAGCAAATGAAATAAATAAACAAATAAATAAATCAACAAATAAATGCTCTGTCTTACATATTGGCAAAAAATATATATCAGAAAATAAAATACAAGCTGAATAGTCAAGACCTTGTTGATGATCCAAACTCTGTCAAGGACCTTGGAGTACTTATCTCTAATGATATAAGTGCTAGAGCCCACTGTAACTACATAGCCAAAAAGGCATTAAGAGTTGTAACTTAATCCTGCATAGCTTTTTCTCTGGTAATATCACACTACTAACTAGAGCATACAAAACATTTGCTAGACCAATACTCGAATACAGCTCATCAGTCTGGAACCCACATTACATATCTGATATTAGCACAGTTGAGAAAGTCCAGAAATATTTCACTAGAAGAGTTCTCCACTCCTCTACTCATTGCAAAATACCTTATGCCAGCAGACTTGAAATTCTAGACCTAGAAAACCTAGAACTATGCCACCTTCGGTCCGATCTATATGAACATATTCTACTATATTTTGAAATATAGTAGAAATATAGTTTTTCCAAGCTTCTCCATGTTCAGAAAATGCCATCACAATAGCCTTTCCCTTCATTTGTCCTGAATTTATCACCAATTTCAGATCCATTTAAATCCATTGCAAGAGAAAAAATAGACAATGTTTCTTCTCAATCTGCTATTACTGGATTGATAATCTCATTCACAGGTAGAAAACAACAGCATTAAGTGTCATCGAGCAATATCTCCTGGTTTTATTTATTTATTTATTTGATTTGTCAATTGCTTACAAGAAAAGAGGTAGAAGCAAAAACATAGTTATGAATACATGGAAACATTTAAGAAAAATAAAAGAAACAACAGGACAGGGATGGTAGGCACGTTGGTGCGCTTATGCACACCCCCTACAGACCTCTTAGGAAAGGGGTGAGGTCAATAGTAGACAGTCTAAGGTTAAAGTTTTTGGGGTTTGGGGAAGAAACCACAGAGTCAGGTAGAGTATTCCAGGTATTGAGCACTCTGTTGCTGAAGTTGTATTTCCTGCAATCAAGTTTGGTGCAATTTATGTTGAGTCTGTATCTATTATGTGCTCTTTGTATTGTTATGGTTAAAGCTGAAATATTCATTGACAGATAGGACATTGCAATGTAGATCTTGGAGTTCTAGAGGAGGATATCTTAAACAAGAGCCAGACATGTGCAGCCGCCGCCAAAAAGGCTAATACAATCCTGGGTTGTATAAACAGAGACATAGAATCAAGATCACATGAAGTATTAGTACCACTTTATAAAACCCTAGTAAGACCACACCTGGAATACTGCAACCAGTTTTGGTTACCGTACTACAAAAAAGATGTTGAGACTTTGGAAAAACTTCAGAGAAGAGCAACTAAGATGATCAAAGGCCTAGAGATTAAAACATATGAAGAACGGCTGCAGGATTTAAGCTTGGTTAGTCTAAAGAAAAGAAGAATTGGGGGGACATGATAGAAGTATTCTAGTATTTGAGAGGCTGCCACAAAAAAGAGGTGGTCAAATTATTCTACAAAGCACCAGAGGGCAGGACAAGAAACAATAGTTGTAAACTAGCCAAAGAGAGAAGCAACCTGGTTTAAGGAGAAACTTCCTAAAGGTGAGGACAATTAACCAGTGGAATAGCTTTCCATCTGCCCATGATGCTCCTTCACTGGAGGTTTTTAAGAAGAGTCTAGAGAGAGTCACTTGTCTGAAATGGTGTAGGTTCTCCTGCTTGAGTAGGAGGCTGGACTAGAAGATCTCTACAATCCCTTCCAGGTCTATTCTATTCTTCTTCTTGGGTTGTTTTCCTTTCAAGGATTTTCATCCAAGGAATCTTTCCCAAGCTCTCTCTGAGTTTGTTAAAATCAGCTGTTTTTAAATCTAAGACTCAAAACTCCCTTTACTATCCTTGCTCCTAATGGGCAGAGTCTAGGGAACCCATTCACAGACACAAAGGGTTTGCTGCCAGCAAGGTAGAGATTTACCAGGGCCAGGTTTGTTCGTCAGGTTAGTTTGGAGTCCCATCTGGGGTGCCAAATTGTTTGTATGGTCTGGTTCCAAACCAGGGAAAAGACACTGGAAATAAAATGGAGACAGGCTGCAGGAAAGTAAGTCTTTGTTTATTTGGTAGCCAGAAACTAATGACAGCAGCATGTCTCTGGAGTGGCTGACAAAGTGGGATTGAGAGCAGATGTACATTTTGTACATTGTTTGGGGCTTTGTGATTGAGATGCCTGTTCCTCTGGTAAGAATATGTCCTTCAATATTTTAATGGCTGTTGCCAGATTCTTATGGAGTCATGTAGGGGTCATGTCTGGCTCTATAGACTAAAGGGGAAATGAAAATGTTAGGTGTTTGTCTGACATAATCTTGTCACCTTTGTCTCCTCACCTATTGTGTTGCTTATTTGGAGTCTCTTTGCCTATAATAATTGCTCCAGTCTTTCTGAATGGATATGAAATCTCTATTCCTAAAGTTCAGCCTTTTCAGGCTTCTACTTGAGGCTGTTTTCCTATGGCAAGAAGACCGGAGCTGTTTCAAAAAAAAAAAAAAAGGAAACAGATATACATCTTCCAATAAAGTGCAACACTACAGCACAACCAACACAAGCTACAAAAAATATAACACCACCATACTTCAAAAACTTCCTCAAAACAATAGGCTATTACAACCACATGGTACCACTATAACACAGACATGACTAACGCCCTCCAAAAAATCTTAAATAAAGAAAAATACCACGTAGCTGAAAACGACAAAAAACAGGAATCTTTTACAACGTACAGAGTAAGGATTGAAATAGTTACTAAATAGAATAGACTGGCTGAAGACTTTCTGAGTTATCTAGGAACACCAATTAGCATTCAGAAGACATGATGAAATGCTTAATTTCACATTACATGGACAGATTTTATTATAGCTTCAGCTGGGAAGCTGTGAGCATCCTAGACCAAGTTAAAACCAAAAATGCTAGACGATTCCTGGAAGTTGGCACTCAGAAAAATTAACCATCAACAGATGAAAGAGATAAATCACATTTATACACCATTCAAAAGAGACAATAAATAGCTAAAAAGGAAATAAAAAGTGTTATATTCTGTGCATGGGCGCAAGGAACGGAGACGAGGCAGTGAATAGTGAACTTCAACTCTTTATGAATCATTCTGAACAGAGCAAAACCCTAGGGCAGCAGCAGCCCTTTTATAGGGTAGGCTGCTGACCTATTAGCCAATGAGAATCATGGAAGTGTTAAACCCTTGAACCAATGAGAGTGGCTTGTTAACAGCCAATCAGATTGCCCAGAACGGACCAATCCGATATCGCTATTATCGGCCAATCAGAAGTGCAGGATTAGAACCCTGCTTTTTCTTAAGGTTTGTTAAAACTTTATTTAAGCGCTTTTATTAGTTCATAACACCCCTTCCCCCCGGGTTCCATTTGAGGGGTGCGGTGATGTAATCCCAAAGATATGTAGGTTGTTTTAACTGTCTATTAGATTTGCGCTGTCCCACCGGTTCCTGTCTGTAGTCCGGTTTCAGCGGGACGTTTTTGGACATATCTGGTACAGGTGGTTCCGCATCCTCACTGGATGACTCGGTGCCGCTAATTCTGTCGTTGTTGTCCTCCGATCTTTGCGGGCTTGCTTTCATTGAGGTATTCCTCTGTGGCGAGGACACTCCCCTCCTTGATTCTTCTTCATTTATCGCGCCCGATTGCTGACTTCCTTCGCTTCTGCTTTCCACCATCTCGAATTCGGTTTCTTCGACATCCCCTCCCCCCTCAGTTTGGGAGTCACAGGAGTCGCGGGAACTGGGTTGTAGCCTAGAGCGAAGCTGATCTATATGGCGTTTCCATATTTTTCCGTCGCAGGTTTGCACACGGTACGATCTGGGCCCGGTGGTTTGAATTACGGTTGCTTCGACCCATAATGGTTCGCCGGAGAGGTTTTTGGCGAAAACTAAGTCGCCTACCTTGAACTCGTGGCATTTTCTGCTAGATCCACAGGGTTTCTCTGGCTTGTAGGACGGGTGTAGCCGATTGAGGTGGGAATGGAGCTTGCGTCCCATCAACAGTTCAGCTGGAGTCTTGTTGGTGACGCTGTGCGGAGTGATGTGTTGGAGTAGGAGTATTCTGTTTATTTTGTCGTCAATGTCCCCATAGTCCATTAGTGGAGTGTTTTTTTAAACAAATTGTACCATGCGCTCGGCCCTGCCATTGGCCGCAGGGTGCGCTGGCGAAGTTAACGCATGGCGGATACCTCGGTCCGCTAAGTATTGTTCAAACACCAGGGCGGTGAACTGGGGTCTGTTGTCAGAGACCAGAACGTCTGGCAGCCCATGCGTTGCGAATAGCCTATTCAATTTTCAGATGACGGACTCGGTTGTAGTATTCTTCATTTCGTGGATCTCGAGCCAGTTGGAATAGGCATCCACTGTTAGGAGGAACGTATGTCCCTTAGTAGGTCCCGCAAAGTCAACATGGATGCAGGACCACGGTCCCCGGGGGGTTTCCCCCTCTGTTGGAGTAGCTCTAGATGGGGCACTGCTGACTTCTTGACACTTTAAACAAGTCTTTACCCAGGCTTCGATCTGTTTGTCGATGCCCGGCCACCACGCGTAGCTTCGTGCGAGTGCTTTCATACGCATGATGCCGGGGTGACCGTCATGCAATGTTTTCAATACTACTCATTGTAACCGCTCTGGGATGACGACTCTATCTCCCAATAGGATGCAGCGTTTTTGCGAAAACAGTTCTGTTTGCCAGTTTCTGAAAGGGGTGAAGTCATCAGAGGTTTGTTCTATTGGCCATCCTTGTTCGACCCAGCTAAGAACTCGCGCCAAGACAGGATTTTGTTTTGTTTCGATCGCAATGTCTCTGGCTGTTAGCGGTGGTGAATGTAGCATTTCAATTTGGAGTGTCATATGGGTTGGAGCTGGGACGTCGTCTGTTTCCAGAAATGGGGCACGGCTCAATGCATCAGCGTGGGGAATGGCTTTCCCCGGGCGGTGTTGTAATTTATAGTTGTACGCAGCTAAGAACTCCGACCAGCGAGTTATTCTAGGTGACAATATATAGGGGGTTGGCTTGTCTCCCACTATAATCCCTAGAAAAGGTTTGTGGTCAGTAACAATAGTAAAAACTCGTCCATACACATATTCATGAAACTGTTTCACAGCAGACACAACAGCAAGAGCCTCTTTGTCGATCTAACTATAGTTACGTTCAGCCTTTGATAGGGTCCTTGAAAAATAGGCAATAGGGGCCTCACTACCATTTGGTAACACATGACT
>BHEV01021951.1:0-12262 GCA_004319985.1 Emydocephalus ijimae
TAGAATCGGCAAAGCATCTCTGATTAGATTCTAGTAGTGAATAAAATCTAATCAGAGATGCTTTGCCGATTCTTGTTGATTGTTTTATTTTTATTTCTTTATTTTATGTTGCTGAATTGCATTGACATGTGTGTCCCTTCTTGTACACAACCCAGAAGCTTTTGTGATTTGCAGCAAAAATGACTGACCTCTGGCTTTACTCGACTTTTCAAACATGCCGCCACTGCCACGTTTTAGGTGCCAGCCCCACAGGTCCACCCCATTGAGCCCGCTGCACCGGAGGGACTTGCTCAAGCAAGTCCGAGCGAAGCAGTGCACCGTCAATGGGGTGAGCCTGAGAGAGGGAAAAGAGAGAGAGAAAAGAAAGAGAGAGAGAAAGAGAGAAGGAAGAAAAGAAAGAGAAAAGGGAAGGAAAGAAAAGAAAAGAAAAAGGGACAGATGAAGAAAGGGGGGATGGAAGGAAGGGACAGAAAGAAAAAGAAATAAAGGAGGGAGGGAGGAGAAAGATAATGAGATATCTATTCTAGTCCAGTCACCTGCTCCAGCAGGGTTAGAAAGGAGTGGGCGTTGGTACTTACCTGATACGCCCTTTCTCGTCGAGCTGCGTAGAGCATCCAGAGTGGGAGGTGCTCCAGTCTTCACTCTAACAGGCTGAGCTATAATTGAGGAACGCTCCTCCTCCTCCACGTGACTCCTCCACGCGTTCCCCAGTTTTATGAAGATGAGAAGACAGCAACTATCCTCTCATGTCAACTATTATATAAGTCTCAACTATAAGCTATATACATCATTGGCCAAAACAGGATTCCCCACCAGATGGACCAATTAGGGTGGGGCTGGATGCTCTATGCAGCTCGACGAGAAAGGGCGTATCAGGTAAGCACCAACGCCCATTCTCCATAGAGCTGCTGCGAGCATCCAGAGTGGGACATACCAAAGCATGGCCTGTCTTACGGGAGGGACTCCGTCTGGTCCGGAATCACCTCTGGATCTCTTGCCACCTGTTGAAGGACTCGCCTGCCAAAGGATGCCTCAGCTGAGGCGTAAACATCGATTTTATAGTGTCTTATAAAAGGAGACGGAGACACCCAGGTGGCTGCTCGACAAATATCCTGAATCGACGCCTGAGTAGCCCAGGCCGCCGATGTGGCTGCACTCCTTGTAGAGTGAGCGGTAATTCCACTAGGGACAGGAAGAGCCTGAGCCAAATAGGCTCTAATCCAGCGGCCAACGGTAGACGGGGATACTTTGCAGCCCAGCATCTTTGGCTGAAAAGACAGGAATAATGACTCTGACTTCCTGATAGACTGTGTATGATAGATGTAGATACGAAGTGCCCTTCGTACTTCGAGAGTGTGCCACTGCCTTTCCCTTTCTCGAAAAGGCTTGGGACAAAAATTAGGCAGGACCAATTCCTGAGCTCTGTGAAATGCCGAATTGGTTTTAGGCATAAAGGCGGGCTCTGATCTCAGAACCACCCGATCAGTGTGGAAAAACACAAAAGTCCTTTCTCATGGATAGACCTGCAATTTCAGATATCCTTCTTGCCGATGTTATCGCCACAAGGAACACCACTTTGAATGTGAGAAACTGAAGTGGCGCCTCCCTGAGAGGCTCGAAGGGAGGTTTGGTTAATGCCATAAGAACCTTATTAAGATCCCAGGTAGGGTATCTGTGAGTCACTGGAGGGTGCAGATTGGAAGCCCCTCTAAGGAAAGCCCTTATGCGAGGATGGTGGGAAAGTGAATCAGAAGAGCTGCCAGTGATCACCGTTGACAGGGCTGCGAGCTGCCTTCTCAGGGTGTTGGGGGAGAGGCCACTATCTAGCCCATCTTGTAGGAAGGCCAGGATCTGTGCAATTGAAGGAGAGAGCAGATCGACGGACGACTTACGGCACCACCTACAAAAGATGTTCCAGGTTGCGTTATAAATGCGGATAGTCGAAGGCCGTCTTGCTGCCAGGATGGTATTGATGACCTGGACCGACAGACCCTCATCTTTTAGCCTTTCCTGCTCAACCTCCAGACGGCTAACTGAAGCCACTGTGGGTCTGGATGTTGAAGAGGTCCCTGGGACAGAGAGATCCTATCTAGGGGGATCCTCCACGGAGGGGCCACTGACAGATTGCAAAGATCCACAAACCACGGTCTCCTGGGCCAATATGGGGCTACCAGCAGGACCTCCGCTCTTTCGAGGATCACTTTCTGAATCACCTTGGGGATCAACGGAAAGGGGGGGAAGGCANAAGGCGTACAGAAGCCTGGTGGGCCAGGGGCAGCACAGGGCATCGTGGTTCTCTGCCCCGTCGGCCGGGTAACGTGAGAAAAATCTCGGTGTCTGGGCATTGAGTGGAGATGCGAACAGGTCCACCAAGGGCTGACCGAATATTGCTGCTGCCTCCCTGAACAAAGAGGGATGTAGGTGCCATTCCGACTGGTCCAGCGTGGCCCTGCTCAGCCAATCTGCCTGAACATTCGAAACCCCTGAAATGTGTTCCGCCGTGATGGATAAGAGATGCCCCTCTGCCCATCGACAAAGCTGCTCGGCCTCCCTCATGAGGCGGATGGAATGAGTGCCCCCTTGACGGTTGATGTGGGCTTTGGTAGTAGTGTTGTCTGTTAAGACCAGTGTGTGATGCCCTCGCACCTGAGGGAGGAAGGCGCACAGGGCTAGGTATACTGCGTGAAGCTCCAGCCAGTTGATGCTGCAGCGCCGCTTGGTTGCTGACCAAGTTCCCTGGGGTGAAAGCGACTGCATGTGGGCCCCCCATCCGAAAAGGCTGGCGTCTGTTGTGAGAGTGACCCTTTGGGACTCCCTGAAGAGATGACTACTGTTGGTAGAGGGTCTTGTCCACCAGAGGAGGGAGGCGAGAACCTTTGGAGGAACCTTCACCATGAGGCCTGAGTTGCTCCTTCCGGAACGTTGGTAAGGCAGGAGGAACCACTGCAAGGATCTGGAATGTAAGCGTGCCCAGGGGATAATTGATATGCAAGAAACTAACTTTCCAAGCAATTTGGACAAGTCCAGCAATGAGGACTTTCTAGTCCGTCTAATAGTCCTAATAGCTTTTTGGATACTGCTGAACCTCTCGTGGAAAAGGAAAACCCTTCCTTCCACCGAATCAATCACAGCTCCAAAGTGAGCTATACGGGTGAAAGGGTTAAGCTGGCTCTTCTCCCAATTTACGAGGAAGCCGTGAGCCTGAAGCACCGAGAGAGTGGTCTTAGTGTCACTCTTGGCCTGATGCCGGGTAGGGGATAGAATAAGAATGTCGTCAAGGTAGCAGTGAATGTGGATAGGGAAGTGTCTGAGGTGAGCTGCTAGAGCTGTCAACACCTTGGTGAAAGTCCTTGGGGCCGAAACGAGACCAAAGGGAAGGGCTACATACTGGAAATGCTGATTGTTGTAACAAAACCTCAAATATTTGACACACGAGGGGCGAATGGGTATATGGAGATATGCCTCGGAGAGGTCAATGGATGTAAGCCAGTCTCCCTTCCTGGTGCCCTGTAAGTTCGACTGAAGTGTATGCATTTTGAACTTGTGGTGAACGATATAGCGATTTAGCCTTTTCAGATCTAAACTGGGCCTTCAACCCCCGGAATGCTTAGGGACCAAGAAGAGGAGGGAATAGAACCCCCCTCCCTGCTGTGAAGGTGGCACAGGCTGGATGGCCTTGATATCAGAAAGATGTTTGATAGCAGCTGCCATGAGAGCCCGCTTAGTCGGGTCTCTGGAAAGGGGAGAAACCATGAAGTGCTCTGGAGGAGCAGACTGAAACTGAAGAGAGAAGCCAAACTTATAGTGTCCCTAACCCAGGCATCCGAGGTGGATGATTCCCACTGGTCGGCAAAATACTTAAGTCGACCACCAATGGGATAAGAGGCTGAAAGACTACCTGGGACGGCGGGGTGGCTTATTCCCTGCACCCCGGAAGGGCCTCCTGTAGCTGCCTCCCCTTCTGTTTCTGTCTCCCAAGTCGCTCCGGTCCTGATAGGCTGACTGGAACATCGGGGAACTCTGATACTTAGGGGTGAAGGAGGGTTGGAAGGAGGGGCGAAAGGAGCCCCTCCGAAAGGGCTGGGACCCTCTGGACTCTTGCCTGCGAAAAAGTGATGGGAGGAACTTCTTATTCCGGGTCTCCATCAGCAATGGCTCAAGAGCCGGGCCAAACAATTTTCCTCCTGCTGAGGCCAACTTAGTTTTATTCTTAACGTCAGCCTGCCAGTGCCTAAGCCAAAGTAACCTTCGGGCAGTAACGTGCGAGGAGATGGCCCTAGAAGAAAATTTTACAGGATGAAAGGTGGCATCGGCTGCAAACTCCGCTGCGGCCGTGAGTTTGGCAATGTCTTGATGGGCCCTAGTGTTTGACGAAGGGACATGTTGTTTCAACTGTCTGAGCCACCTGATAGAAGATAGAGTGAAAAATGACGCAGCCGTGGCCGACCGGATGGCCCAAGCATCCGACTGGTGTGCTCACCTCAGTGCCATCTCTGCTCGCTTATCCTCTGGCTTCAGCACTTCCAGAGCGTCAGTGGGATTGGATTATGATGCTAGTCTCACTATGGGGTTGTCTACTTCAGGAGTTTCTAGAATGGTAGAAAATTCCGGGTCGAGATTAAACAATCTCTTGTCTTTGCTGGAAGGAGCGGGAGGGGGACCTGCAGAGGCCAATTGCCTCGCGACCAAATCGGAAAAGATTGGGGGGTTGGAATAATCTCAGTTTCAATGACCGGTTGTCTGAATATTGAATCCTCTGGTCCCCCCATGGTCGCTGGAGATGGTTCAAAGGAAGACTGGGAAGTCAGGCCCGAGACATTCTTTGCCTTGAATAGTAAGGACTTAAACAAATGAGGCTTAAACAGGCCTACAAATGCTGGTTGGTCAGGAGAAATGCCCTCGTCCTCTGAAATCTACCCTTCCATGGGGTCTACTTCGAAAAAGGGTTCTGAATATTGAAGAGACCCCCTATCTGAACCTTCCTCTTCCCTGAAGGGTTCAAACCCCATTTCCTCCTCTTCCTGGGCCTCCTCCCCTTCCGGGAAAGGGGCTTCCACCTGGAAAAGTACCTGACAGTGTTGTGATGCCGGTCTGGAGATGGATCTTCCGGACGTAGATTCAAACTCAGGCGCCATCATTTGGGAGCCTGGTCTGGATAGCTGCTGGATGCCCTCTGCTATTCCTTGCCTGATGGCCAGTTGCATCCACTCTCTAATGCTATCCGGGATAATGGTTGAGGACGGGTCTTCTGGACATAGACCCGCTGCAGTTGGTGTGAAGGTCGCTTCAGGCGTGCGAGAGGCCTGGTAACTTCGGGCGGGTGAGCACCTGGAAGGAGAAGGTTGACCTGAAAGGGGAGGGGGTTGAATAGAGGTAGACGGTGGGGCAGGGTTCACAGAATGCGAGTCTTTAGATCGTTTGTCCAACTCCCTCTCCAAGGCCTTATGACACCTTAAGGCATCCATTTGAGAGGCCTTGGAGGAGTCCTTGTCCCTTTTGCGTGAATAGTGCGTCTTTGACTTCGCCTTCAAAGAAGGACCGCTGGGATTGCCTTCTGCCATAAAACCAAAAGGATATTATACAAGAAAAAAAGGGCGGTTGGCACGCCTGGGAGTTCAACCTACAACATAGGCCGGCTTTCCTATAGTTGGGCCGCGTCCCCCTTTTGGATAAAATTTTTTTAATTATATTTTATTTTATTTTTTTTGCGGGCGGAGCCCAAAAAAACCAATCAAGTCCAAACAAAAATTTTTATAATAATAATCTGCTTTCAACTTATTGATTACCAAGAAGAAAGAAAATAATTTTAGAGTTAGACCCTAACCATCCAATACACCAAATGAATGCAGAGGCCAGAAAATGAAGAAAATAACCAACAAGGAAGAAAAAAGGGGCCTTCTGAGGCAGCCTCCCAACAACAATGGGAAATAAGTGCCTGCATCTCTGAGCGAGCTGCGGAAAAGACAAAAAGCCAACTAGCACTAGAATGAAAAGGCAACCGGGCACTGAACCACACTACCCTTAAAATCCAGGCTCCACACGGCCTGCCGGTCCCGCTATGGGCCTTAGGAAACTTCGCAGCCCGATTGGAATGAGATAACCAAAACTCAAAATGGTGGCTGGCCACGAGGTGCACCCAAAATGGCCGCCGCCCCGGCGCGATTACCTCAGAGACGCACAAACCCTCTAAAGCACACAAACAGCTGGAAAAAAACAGGAAAGGACACGAGAGCTGTAAGGAGAAGCTATCCTTCTTCTAGGCGTTCGTGGGGGGAAGGCGCAACGTAGTGCTATCTAAAGCGCGATCTCAAGCCGCTGCTCAGCTGTAGCGCCGCTAGAAAGGCAGCAGAGGAAGGGGAGGAGGGGTGGGGGGGCAAAGGGCTCCAAACCCCCTGTTTCCCCCCTTGAGGGGCGAAAAAAACGCTCCTAAACTAAATTTGGGACGAAAACTAAATGCGCAGGGAACAAGGAGAAAGGAGAGATTAAACCTGATTTGAAGAGAAGAGAGAAAAAACCTGGATCGGCCAAGGAGTAAATGGGCGTTGGTTCTTACCTGACACACCATTTCCCTTGAGCTGTTCGGATCGTTCAGAGAGTGGGTGGAGCTTCAGTCTCTGCTGTTGTAGGCTGAGCTTAATTTCTGAGGAACGCTCCACCTTCCATCATGTGGCTTGCCATTGCTTTCCCCAGTTTATGCGAAGAAGAGAGGAAAAACAGGCATTCGTGCTCTCCTCTTACTAAAGTTAATGTGCATTGGCCGAAACAAGACCCAGCCAGACAGTGAAAGGAAAAGGGAGGGGCTGGATGATCCTCTCAGCTCAAGAGAAATGGCGTGTAAGAACCAACGCCCATTCTCCTTAGAGCTGTTCGGATTGTCCAGAGAATGGGACTAGGGCCTGTCCTATGGGAGAGACACCCTCTGGTCTGTTGACTCCTCGGGTTCCCTCAGTACCCTCTGAAGGACCCTTCTACCGAAAGAAGCCTCCGCAGCAGCATACCTATCGATTCTGTAGTGCCTAATGAAAGGCGACGGGGAGGCCCACGTTGCTGTCTGGCAAATGTCGAGTATAGGGGCCTGGGTAGCCCAGGCAGCTGATGTCGCCGCACTCCTGGTGGAGTGAGCCATGATACCCCTGGGCACTTGGAGGGCCTGGGCCTGGTATGCCCTTGAAATGGCCGCACTTATCCAACGGCCTGTGGTGGTTGAGAATACCTTGAGCCCCTGTGACTTTGGTTGAAAGGAAATAAACAGGGCCTTGGATTTACGGAAGGTCTGAGTACGCTTAATATAGATACGCAAGGCCCGTCTGACGTCTAAGATGTGCCATAGACTCTCTCTTTCATGAGTTGGCCTGGGGCAAAAATTGGGGAGGATAAGTTCTTGAGCTCTGTGGAAAACCGAGTTAATTTTAGGTAGAAATGAAGGATCAAATCAGAGGACCACCCGGTCAGAATGGAAGACGCACAGGTCTTTCCTGACTGACAGAGCAGCGATCTCTGAAACCCTCCGGGCTGATGTAATCGCCACCAGGAACACTACTTTGTAGGATAGGAACTGGAGAGAGACTTCTCTTAGGGGTTCAAAGGGTGGCTTAGTGAGAGAAGTCAGGACTCTGTTGAGGTCCCAGGTCGGATACCGGTGAAGGTACGGTGGCCGTAAATTTGTGGCCCCTTTCAGAAATGCTTGGATACGGGGATGATGAGAGAGTGAGCTGACCCCCTCTCAGGCAATGACGGTGGATAAAGCTGCCACCTGACACCTTAGTGTGTTGGGGGACAGTCCCTTGCTGGGACCCTCTTGAAGAAAGTCGAGAATTGGGCAATAGATGGGTCGGTTGGGTCAATGAGGAGATTGGCACACCATTTGCGGAAAATGACCCAAGTGGCGTCGTAAATCCTTCTGGTGGAGGGACGCCTGGCTGCTAAAATAGTATCAATGACTTTGGTAGAGAAATTTTCCCTCTTCAGACGTTCCCGCTCAACCTCCAGACGGCTAGTTGGAGCCATTGGGCATCCGGGTGAAGGAGGGGGCCTTGCGACAAGGATATCCTGTCTGCTGGGATCCTCCAGGGAGGGGCTACTGATAGGCTGCGGAGATCCGCAAACCAAGGGCAACGGGGCCAATAAGGAGCTATAAGAAGCAATTCTGCCTTCTCGAGGAGTAATTTCATAATTTTTTTTTTGGTAAGCTTAGGCCTACTCGAGTCTCTTAAGTTTTCTGATTTAATAACTTTTGAAGATCTCTCTCTCTCTCATCATTATTTTTATTTTTATTTTTATTTTTATTATTATTATTATTATTATTATTATTATTTTGGAAGGGCTGATCGGGATGATCAGAGGACAACGGATGCCTTAAGGGCGAAGCCGGGCCTAAACCAGACTGCCATCCCAGGCAGAACCGGGCGGGAGTGTTGGGAATAAACCACAGCCACTACGGCTAGCTGCGGGGTAAGCCAACAAAAGGAGGTGGGAGCAGAAGCCTCCAACTGGAACAGCACAATTTTATTTCCTCAGTAGGCCTGCCGGACCTGCTGTTTTAAATAGGCACCCTGCAGAGATCGGAATGATAAGGTAAAACAAAATGGTGCCCGGCCACAAGGTGTCACTCAAAATGGCGGCCGCCACTACTTGGGCTTGCACGGGCCCTTCTGCAGCGACCAGGAGGATCCCCAGGGGCAATCCAAGGACCCCAGGGGAAGGACAAACAGAAAGAGACTAGCAAACGTTCAAACGATATAAAAAACGGAGTTCGGTGTGGGGGGGAAACAGAACGAAATGGAGCGTTTTAAACGAACAGAAACTAAAGCGGCAGAAAAGCAATAGGGGAGGGTGGGGGGGCAGCTTGTAATTTTGCTGGCTTACCCCCTGGCACCCCCTGGGGGGAGGACCTCCCAGGGAACTCTACCAAATAAGGAGGACCAACTGCACAGGGCTAAGGGAAAAAACACAATGAAGGGATTATATACAACCTGAGATGAAGCAAAAAATGAATCAAATTGGAATTTTCCTGAAACGGCCAAGAACACATACAAAACACTGCCTACTCTACACGAGGGCTGAGCAAGCCACGTGATGGAAGGTGGAGCGTTCCTCAGAAATTAAGCTCAGCCTACAACAGCAGAGACTGAAGCTCCACCCACTCTCTGGACGATCCGAACAGCTCTAAGGAGAATGAACAAGCTGCCTGTCTCTAGCGAGGCTGAGCTAAAACTGGGGAATGCGTGGAGGAGTCACATGGAGGAGGAGGAGCGTTCCTCAATTATAGCTCAGCCTGTTAGAGTGAAGACTGGAGCACCTCCCACTCTGGATGCTCGCAGCAGCTCTATGGAGAATGTGCGTGTTCTCTTTGTAATTTACCAGTACATTTTGGTTTTGCCTTCTTCAGAATTGGCACTGTAATACATTGGAGAAAAGTAATTTTTTAGGGTGGAGATCTGGTCCAATGGATCCTGTTTAAAGCCTCAACAAAATGTGAGAGCTTCCTGATAGTCTTGACCGTGTTTCGTCCACAAAACCTTTAATAGAAGCCAAAGATGTTTCAATGTGCTGGCAAAGATGTTTCAATGTGGAAAAGGGCCTCAGACTGAACTGGGCCTCACTTCAGTCTGATGCATCAGGTCTCTCTCTCTCCCTTCCCCCCCTCTCTCTCCCCCCTCCCTCCCTCCCTCCCTCCCAGACTGGCTTTGCTCTACTTTCCTAACGTGCCTTCAGAGTCAGCTCTTTGAACATGGGTGGATGGATGGATAGAGAGAGAGACAGAGAGAGAGAGACAGGAAGGTAGGTAGGTAGATATATTGGTAGATAGGTAGGTAGGCAGGCAGGCAAGCAGGCAGGACAGACAGACAGACAGACCTTTTGGATGGATGGATGGATGGATAGGTAGGTAGGTAGATAAGTAGGTAGAAAAATAGATGGTTGGTAGGTAGGTAGGAAGGTAGACAGAAAGACAGACCTTTTGGATGGATGCATGGATGGACAGAAAGACAGACTGACAGAATACAACAGCGGCAGCACTTTGGGAAAGGCACCGTCACCACATTCGAGGCACTGGCTCCAGAGCGGTGCAACAGTCAATGAGGTGAGCCTGCAGTGCCGGTGCCTCGAACGCCCCCCTGCCACCTTTTAGCATCCCTCTGCCAGCCCCCTTGGGGGCGCTAAGAGGCAGCGGGGGGCATTCGAGGCACTGGCACCGCAGGCTCATCCCATTGACTGTTGCACTGGAGAGGTGCAAGGGGCTCAATGGGGTGAGCTTGCGGAGCCGGCGCGTCGAACGCAGCAGCGGAACATTGCAAAAGTAGAGCAAAGCTGCCTGCCCTGGTCTTCCTCAAACCTGCCCTGCTCCAGGAAGGAGGGAACAGCACTGCCCTCTACGACATGAATGCCCCAAGATGGGGGGCAGCTTGGGAGGCTGATCCCTGGCAGGAGGGGCACCCTGTGAACTTGCTGTCAGGCACAGCAACTACAAAGAGGGGAGAACTTGGCTGAGCAGGATCCTGGATATTGGGCATGTGGTCAAAGCCCCCTTTCCTCTGCCTCCCCCTAGGTCAGGGGTGTGCAACCTTAAACACTCATAGAGCCATTTGGACCTGTTTCCCTCAGAAAACAAAACACCGGGAGCCCCAAGACATGGGTGGTCGTGGCAACTCAATGTCACTCCCACTGAGTCACATGACCCCCAGGGTTTTGTGGTTTTCTGTGTTTTCTATGGGAAAGAGTTTGCTCTCTCTCTCTCTCCTCCCTCTCTCTCCCATCTCTCTCTCCCTCTATCTCCCACTCCCTCCTTTCCTCCTTCTCATGTCTCTTCTCTCTCTCCCTCTCCTCTCTCTCTCTTTCTATGCCTCTTCCTCCCTCCTCCTAATTACTATTACAAACCACAGCTTGCTGAGATCCAGCAACTATCATAAGATTAGCATCTGAAAAAAAAAGCACAATCATAAAAGAAAGTCAAAAAGTGCAGAAAACTCCAAGAACTGGAGGATATTCTTAGCATCTACTGGGCTATTATGCATGAAGAAAACCAGGAAATAATGAGTTGTAGACCTGCCTTAAGCATGAAAAAAAAAAGCTAGGTGATTTTGATCCAGTTACACACTCTCAGCCCAATCCACTTCACAGGGTTGTTGTGAGAAAAGAGGAGGAGGAAAGAGCATTAATTATTTTTTAAACAATAGTACAGAATTTAAAAAATTTAAAAAATATATGGACAGAAATAAATGTTGCATGAAATAATCACAAAATATTTGGGCAAAGTGTAACTAATTATATATTGTAAAGTCTTAAAAATGAAGCGGCATGCCAAACTATGTTAAGGTTATTCCTTCCCAGGCTCAGTAAATGAAGCGCTTCTACTTGTGTCCCAAATAATAAAATTAATCTCTTTCTATACAGTTTAAATGAACAAAACTGACTTTATGTTTTAATTTATTTCCAACTGTAGGTAAGTGCAAACAATACTTTTCTGATATAGGTAAAGGTACAACTGTGGCCTGCATTAGAAAATCAGACAGAGAGCAAAAAGTAAAGAAAAGATTGGGAAGAAAAGAGGCCATGAAAACCAAACACTGCATATTAATGAAAAATATATAATGAGACCACCATTGAAAATGAAGAGGCACAGAAATGCTCACCTTTAGCCAATTCATACCTGTTAAATTAGGCAGACTTTGTCCATCAGTAAACGCATCACCAATTGTAATATTTCATTTTATTTTGCTTTTTACTTTATTTCCATTTTAATATTATTTTCTTTGCAATTCTTCTCAGTGACCAGTGAACTCTAGCCAGTTCATGACCATTTTTTTTGTTTGTCATCTCAGTTATGTCATATTCTTATTTCTAACATGTATCTGCTGAAGATATTTATTCATTATTTCTGATAGAAAGAAAGCCAGTACTGATTTTCTGAATGTCACATCCCTTATATGATTTCCTTCAGATTTTAGCATTTGGAGAATATATTCCAGAACATGCTAAAATTAAAAGGGGTGGAATTATTAATGGGGCTATCAGTTAAACAGATAGTAAAAATGAATATACAGGGGTTCTGCACAAGCTGTCAAGTGCTTCAACTACATCATAGGTACACTTCTAACATCCAATCATAAAGCTTTTGTCAGGATTCTAGCAATCACCCTAATTAAATCATGAGCCTTGAGCGAAACTTCAAAAAGCTTCAAAGAATTTGACTTCCGGTTTGTCGGCTTCGCGAGCGGCAGGGTTTCGCGATCCTGCGCGATCCCCGCCGCGCTAGCCGTTTTGG
>BHEV01021952.1:0-12676 GCA_004319985.1 Emydocephalus ijimae
CCTGTCACCTAGGATGACAAGATGGTCTGAATTTCTTGCCACTTATAATTACCATTTAGCACACCGGCCCGGCAAGACCATCTCACACGCTGATGCTTTAAACCAATCCCCCCTACCAGATGTGCAAGACGACCCAGCACCCACCTTATCTATTTTACAAATAGAAACAATAACCACACCACCATTGACCACGCAAGACATTGCGCGCAAAACAAAAAGGGACAAACGTTTGGCACAAGTCCTCAGCTGGGTGGAGAAGGGTTGGCCGGAAAGTGAAAAAAATGAACCCTTTAAACCATTTAAAAACCAGCAAACCGAACTCTTTTCACAAAGGGGGTGCATTCTTTGGGGAGACCAGGTGGTTATACCAGAAACATTACAACAAAAAGTTCGAGACATGCTGCACAATGGGCACCCTGGCATTGTACAAATGAAAGCCCTGGCCAGAAGCTATGCATGGTGGCCAGGCATGGACAAGCAAATAGAGACTTGGGTTGCTGCTTGCAGCAGATGCCAAGAAACCCTTGGCTCGGCTCCCCCTGCAGCACCACCACTACTAGAATGGGAAACCCCCAGAGGCTCCTGGTCGCAAATCCATATTGACTTAGCGGGGCTGACCAAAGGACATACCTTTTTAATCACTGTTGATGCCTATTCAAATTGGCTCGAAGTAAGCAAAATGAAAACAACCACCACAGAAGCCGTTATCAAAAAATTAAACAAACTTTTCGCCACGCATGGTCTGCCAGAGGTGATAGTATCTGACAATGGACCTCAATTTACCACATTGGTGTTTGAGCAATACTTGGCAGACCGTGGCATCCGACACGCATTGACATCGCCCATGCACGCGGCAGCAAACGGGTGAGCTGAACGCATGGTTCAGTTCACAAAAAAAATATCCAAAAGATTGAACATGGCAACATCCATGAAAAAATCAACAAAATGCTCCTAATACAACATATCACACCCAACACCACCACGAACAAATGCCCAGTGGAATTACTCATGGGCAGAAGACTCCGGTCACCTCTAGACCATTTGCACCCTACTTACATTCCAGAGAAACTCCCTGGATCTACAAGCCGACACCGAACCTTCAACATGGGAGACACTGTTTTCACTAAAAACTTTACTGGGGACCCACTATGGCTACCAGCAAAGATCACTTAAGTCACCGTCCCTCGCTCCTACCGACTCCAGACCACTGATGGAAGGATCTGGAAACGGCACATTGACCAGCTACGATCTAGACTGGCCACTTTTCCCCTCACAGACTCTAACCAAGAAATCAGAGGGAGGGGGGACTCAAACTTAGAAGAACAGGTATCTGTGCAAGCTGAACACCCCCCACACACATTAAATAAAAATCAAACATTAAACCAACAATACTTACCTACAAACAGGGAACCGAGGCAGAAGGGTGTTTCACCTGGAAGTAGCAGCCGGACAAGCTCAACCAGCCCAGAGAATCCAGGCAGGAACGACAGAGCGAACGACTCGACCAACCCAGATACACCAGGTGGGAGTCGCAGCTATAGGCCTGGCTCACCCTCCCATGCGGTTCCATTGAGAAGCTTGAGAGCGACGCAGAGCCCGTCCAAACCTGATGACGACCAGAGACATTATGAACCGTGCAAGTCAAGTAGACAGGTCCGAAGATCCACCTACTTGCGTGACTACGTTACCCCGCCCTTTGGATGGAACCAAGAGGGGAGGGGTGTTCCATATTAGCAGGCTCAAAACCCTGCATTCCTATTGGCCCAGAGAAACCGGATCATGATTGGATAATTTGAATGTTCCTGATTGGCTCATACAGGTTTGCCGCAATTGGATGAAACCAAGTGCGGCAAACTCAAAGAGCTGTCATTGGCTGCCTAGCCACGGCCAGCTCTATAAGAGGAGCTACCGCGCGCTAGGGTTTTGTCTCAGAATCTATCTGCTTAATAAAGAGCTATTGTTCACTACTCAAGCCTTGTCCATTTTTGGGACCCACCGACTGAACATAACACAATGTGCACCATATCATGTTCTCAAAAGGGCTTTAGTTCCCTTAGTTTGCTATATTTTCTAATAAGTTTTAACCATTAAAATTTGTTCAATCTCATTCCACACTTTTCTCACTTCTGAAGTTTTTTCAGTGGAATGCTGTTGTTTCAGTTCATATGGAAACTATCTGTGTTTTAGTAGAATTATCTTTTGTAGTGAAAATCATATTCTTTATCTCTTATTGTGTGTTGACACCATAATTCTCCATATATTGATTAGATTAGATTAGATTCAACTTTATTGTCATTGCCATGGATACAGGCAATAAAATGCAGTTAGCATCCAACCAGAAAGCAAAACAACAGTAAAATATAAATATATGTATGCAAATATGTAAGGCATCTATGAATATGTCAATGGAAAACACAACAAAATGTATGTACATGAGCACACAATGATAAGTGTGACTGCACATATCTGAACATATACAACTGTACAAAATGGACACATTAAATATAAATACAAATGCACGAAGAATTATACAAAATACATCATATATTATCAAGGGAAGCATCAGCATATATGTGGGGACAAACAAACTGAGGAGTTCAGCAAGGAAACCACTGTATGGTAAAAGCTGTTCCCTAGCCTGCTGGTCTTAGACTACAGGCACCTGAACCTCCTCCCGGATGGAAGAAGAGTAAGCAGTTTGTGGGCTGGATGGAAGGAGTCCTTTACAATGCTGTGGGCTTTACGCAGACATCATTTCCTCTGAATGTCCACAATGGCAGGAAGTACAATCCCTATAATGTGTTGGGCGGTTTTCACCACCCTCTGTAATGCCTTTTTTTCTTTTATAGTGCAATTTCCATACCAAACTGAGATACAGCTAGTTAAGATGCTCTCAACTGTGCAGCGGTAGAAATTAGTCAGAATAGCTGAGGAGAGGTGATTCTTCCTCAATAATCTCAGGAAGAAGAGGTGCTGGTGAGCTTTCTTAATGAGACTAGTGGTATTAATCTGACTGGACAAGTCCTCAGAGAGGTAGATCTCCAGGAACTTGAAGCTAGTGACACGTTCTACCATTCTCCCTTTAATGTATATAGGAGAGTGTGTGTGACCATTCTTTTTCCTGAAGTCCACAATGAGCTCTTTGGTCTTGTTAGTATTAAGTAATAAGTTCTTGTCACCACACCACATAGCTAGGCACTGCATTTCCTTCCTGTATTCTGAATCATCATCATCACTGATGTGTTGATCCGGCTCAAAACAGCACAGACTTCAGTGAAAGAGAGTGTAAGTTTACAGAGGGTCTGATCTTGGTGACTATCTCCTGGTTGTCTCATTCAAAGCGAGCATAAAAATCACTTAGCTCATCAAGAAACGAGACATTAGCAAATGAGGGAGTAAAACGGGCAGGCTTGTAGTTGGTAATATTCTGGATGCCCTGCCACATGCGTTGAGGATTGGAGTTAGCAAAGTGATCCTCAATACTAAGCTTATAGCTACGCATTGCTTTCTTAATACCCCTTCTCAAATTGGCCCTAGATGCACTGTAGGCCTTTCTGCCACCGGATTTGAAGGCAACATTTCGAGCCTTAAGCAAGGGACGGACCTCCCTATTCATCCATGGCTTCTGATTAGGATATATCATCATATATCCTTATCAGAAGCCATGGATGAATAGGGAGGTCCGTCCGTTGCTTAAGGCTCGAAATGTTGCCTTCAAATCCGGTGGCAGAAAGGCCTAGAGTGCATCTGTTTTTCAGTTGTGACACTGTTGATCGTGAAGTTAATATGATCCAAAATGGAGGAGGTATATATCCGTGTGAGAGTCAGAGTTAGCTTGAGAGGCAAACATACTCCAGTCCATGTGCTGAAATTGGTCCTGCAGTATATTATCTGATTCTTCCGGCCAAACTTTGATTGTAGTCACAGAGGGTTTCACAAGCTGGATGAGTGGTGTGTATTTAGGGAGTAGGAACAATGGGAGGTGATCAGACTGTCCTAGGTGGGGGAGAGAGAAAACTCTGTATGCCTCTTCAACATTAGTGTAGAGCTGATCCAATGTTTTATTCCCTCTTGTATGACACTTGTATGATACTCTGATGAAATTTAGTGAGTACTGTTCTCAAGTTACAGTGACTAAAATCACTCCCAATAATGAAGGCAGCCTCAGGATGCAATGCTAATTGTTTGCTCATGGCTGCATACAGTTCTTTCACTGCTAGCTTGACATTAGCATCCAGTGGGATATATGCAGCAGTTATTATTAAAGAAGTGAACTCCCTCAGTAGGTAAAAAGGTCTACACATGATCATGAGGAATTCTACGTTAGCAGATCAATGTTTCTCAACAATAGCAGAGTTTGTGCACCAGGTTTTATTCACATAAATAGATAAACCTCCACCTCTGATCTTACCGGAGCTTTCCACTGTTCTGTCCAGCCGTAGAGTATAGAGACCAGCTAATTCAATAGCACTATCGGGAATGCCACTATTCAACCCTGTTTCCATAAAAATGATGATGTTACAATCCATTAATCCTTTGTTGGTAGCAATACGAAGTCAAAGTTCATCCATCTTATTTGCCAGAGACCATACATTAGCAAGAAAAATGCTAGGTAAAGAGAGCCGATATGGCTTTAGCCTTAGCTTAACTCTTAAACCTCCGCGCCTTCCTCGTCTTTGTTTACAATCTCGACGCTGCCTGTGAGCACTTCCTCCCTGCCGGAAAGAGTGCATAGCCTCCGATATCTTGGAGATCTCAATAGGGATGAGATGAATGTCTAAAATGTCACTGTTGTGATGAATAAAACAAATTTCCAAAAGTTCCTGTTGACTGTAGAAAGTCAAACCCAGACTGTTTTGTGTAAACAGACTGGCTACAAACAAAAAAACAACTATTAGCTTGCAAATTCTAGGAAGAACGCTAAGACTCGCATTGTGCATGCACCGCCAATAATACACAAACAAAACACATGATTTCTGGAGTAAAATGTTCAACTTTTTTTGGCTGGATATGTTGGCATCAATATACATACACCAATGCATACTTTATTAACTAATGTGGTTATCCATTGTTGATATAGTCTCACACACAAAATCCTTTCAACATGATTTCCTTTCACAAATAATTGTACAGGTCCACCATAGTGATCTGAAAATAAAGATTCAAGAAATGCCAAAAATAACTTTAGTGCCAACACAGTATGAAATTGCAATATTTTTTCCCATTCCTTCAATTTCCAGTGATCACAGTAGAGCCTTGTCATGCCAAACCAGGACAAAACCCCATAAGGCAAGTAAAATCCCAAGATTTGCAGAAGCAGAAAAAGAAAAACTTAGAATCAAAACTTTTCAGGAAAAGAATTTTCAGTCAGATTCACTATCATAGAAACCTAGTTGTGAAGATGAGAGAGGAAAAACAAAGAAAGAAGTGGGAGGGAGAATGAAATGAAATATATTGAAGCATGGATGAATTCCTAATTGGAGGCCCCTGTACTGCAAATTTATATTGTATGATCAATCTTTTACAGGTATTTTCATTTAAAAAATTAGCCCAAATTAGCATAAAGTAAAATATCCCTTGTGGTTAGCTTGCATACTGAAAACTGAATAAACTGATCCATGCTGTGTTCTTGGAAACACTATACATGCCATACCTTTTTCATGTACATTGTTCTTTTATTTTATTCTTTATCTAGCCTATAGCCCTGGGATTTCCTAGTAGTGTCTCCTCTCCAAGTGTAAACCAAGACCATCTCTGCTTAGTTGTTTTGAAATCAGCCAAGATTCATTAGATGCTACCACATCATTAAACAAGTGGGGGGGGGATTAGAGCAGGGCTGTGCAAAATGTGGAAGAAAGACTTCCATTTGAAAAGGTTTTGATCAAATCACTTCATCAAAATAGATTAGCTGTTTGAAGCAGTAGATTTATTTCAAAGCTGTGCATTTATGAATCAGATTGGGTGGATTTAGAGAATTTTACTAATTTGTTACCTTGTTTCTGCTCCTGGGGTTGTTAGAGACAAAATTTCATATATCAGACCCTGATACATGAAATGTATCACTTTCATGTATAAAGAACCTTGAAATGGATTGAGTGGTATAATCACAGTGACACCAACAGGGGTAATTGGCCAATAAGTCTTATCACTTCATTAAGTTCTATCTTTAAAAGCTCCTTTTAGAGTTCTAAGGCTAACATACTTTCAGCCTTCTTTGACCTTTTCAGCTCTCGGTGTCTTGAACAAATACAAGCTTTAAACATTGCTTTCTCTTGTGATAATGGGATGTAACACTTTTGTGATGGTTTTTCCCACAGTTGAAGTTTCAGCTAAGCATTCAGGCCTCTGAGTATTGGCACAAGGTTATCTCGTTCAGTCCATAGACTGCAGCCTAACCTTACCTTTAAACTCTGATTTAGCTGGTTTAGGATTCTTGACAATGTGTGAATAATTACCAAGCTAATGCTCACAGGCAAACATGGCAAAGCTACATAAACAACTTTCACTGCTTTTGATAACCTTAGGTACATATGAAAGTACCTAAGAACATATCCATACAAAGAAGAAATGGCCCAATTTAACATAGATTATGTTAGATCTGGGAGAGTGGGCGCAAGAACGGAGATGAGGCATTGAATAGTGACTCCAACTCTTTATTAGTGAATTCAGAACAGAGTGAAAAGCTAGGGCAGCAGCAGCTCCTTTTATAGAGCTGGCTGCTGTCACAGCATCCAATGATTTGAGTTTGCCACGCTGGAAAGCATCCAATCAGCGGCGGCCCACTAACAGCCAATCATATCAGCCGACAACAACCAATCACGATCCGCTATTAGCGGGCCAATCAGAAGTGCAGGTTTATGAGCCTGCTGTGAAAGTAAAACTATTAGAATCGCAAGCTAACGAGTTTGCTTAGTTCGTAACACCCCTCCCCCTTAAGTTCCATCTTAAAGGTGGGGTGATGTATTCTCGCAGGTAGGCAGGTCGTCTCACCTGTCTACCTGATCTTCGTTGCTCCACCAGTCTTTGCCCGGACGCTGGTTCCGGTGGGCTGTTGTTTGAACTCGGCGGTAATGGTGAGCTGGCTTCTCCAATGGGTGACTCGGCATTGTCATCTCTACTCCCGTCAAGGCTGTCATCTGGATTATCTGGGGTTGCTGATGCCACCGTGCTGCTTCATGGAGAGATGGCCATCTGCCCCGGCTCTTCTTCGGAAGATGAAAAATCCAGGTTTGGTTGCACTGATTGCTGGTTTTCGAGGACTGGATCGGGTACTAGTTCATTTTCAGCCCCCTCGATTTCCCTTCCCCCCCTGGTTTGGAGTTCAGGGCTTGTGAAGGGGGTAGATGCCAGCCTGGAGTGTAGCTGGTCGATGTGGCACTTCCAGTCTCCCATCAGTAGCTTGTAAACGGTAGGAACGGGGACCCGTAAGTTGAGTTATGGTAGCAGGGACCCACAATGGGTCACCAGTAAGGTTTTTTGCAAACAACGGGTCGCCTACCTTGAACGTGCGATACCTGCTGCTGGACCCCAGGGGCTTTTCCGGTGTGTAGGCAGGGTGTAGTCAGTCAAGATGTGATCGAAGTTTCCTGCCCATCAGGAGTTCGGCTGCGGTTTTGTTTGTGGTGCTGTTTGGAGTGATATGTTGGAGGAGAAGCATCCTGGTCACCTTGTCGTGGATGTTCCCTTGTTCCATCTTGTGTAAGGTTTTCTTTATTAACTGGACCATTCATTCTGCCCTACCGTTGGCCGCAGGGTGAGCTGGCAATGTTAAGGCATGGCATATCCCCCAGTCTGCTAGGTACTGCTCAAATGCCAAGGCGGTGAATTGTGGGCCATTGTCTGAAACTAAGACATCTGGCAAGCTGTGTGTAGCAAATAGTCTGTTCAGTTTTTTAACGACTGTCTCTGTTGTGGTGCTCTTCATTTTGTGGACCTCAAGCCAGTTGGAATAGGCATCCACTGTTATGAGAAATGTATGCCCCTTGATGGGTCCCGCAAAATCGATGTGATACGGGACCAGGGACCTTGGGGTGCTTCCCATTCCGTTGGTGGTGCTTTTGGTGGAGCTGAGCGTGTTTCCTGGCATTTGTTGCAGGTAGCGACCCAGGTTTCTATTTGCTTATCTATGCCTGGCCACTAAGTGTAGCTCCTTGCTAGTGCCTTCATTCGCACAATGCCCGGGTGTCCATCATGCAATAGTTTTAGGACCTTATGCTGCAGTCTTTCTGGGATGATGACTCTGTCTCCCCATAAAGCACATCCTTTTTGGGAGAACAGTTCTGTCTGCCTGTGTTTTAAAGGCTTGAAGGTGTCGTTGAGTTCGTTGTCAGTTCATTGTCAGGCCAACCTCTTTCCACCCAGCTCAGGACCCGTGCTAAACAAGGGTCCTTCCTTGTTTCTGACGTGATGTCTTGTGCAGTCAGTGGTGGTGATGGAAGTGTCTCGATTTGTCGTGTAGCTAGGGTTGGAGCTGGGTCATCCAGGACTTCTGGTAGTGGAAAGCAGCTCAGGGCGTCAGCATGGGGAATGGCTTTCCCCGGTCGGTGTCGCAGTTGGTAATCGTATGCGGCTAAAAACTCTGACCAGTGTGTCATTCTTGGGGATAAGATGTGGGGAGTTGGTTTATCCCCTGCCAAGATGCCAAGTAGTGATTTGTGATCGATGATTATAGAAAAGGATCTTCCATATACATACTCATGGAATCGTTTGATTGCAGACACAATAGCTTGAGCCTCTTTATCTAGTTGGCTATAGTTTCTCTCAGTTTTAGATAAAGTTCTAGAAAAGAATGCAATGGGTGCCTCAGTACCGTTTGGCAGGATGTGGCTCAGGATGGCTCCTACTCCAAACGGTGAGGCATCATAGGTGACAGTTAATGGTAAAGTCTCGTTATATTGTATCAATACAGCATCTGATGTTAAAAGGTCTTTTACTTGCTGAAAAGCTCGCTCTTCTCGATGTCCCCAGACCCAGGAAGCCTTCTTCTGGAGGAGCCTATGCAGGGGTTCAGCAACAGTCGCCTTCTGGGGTAGGAAGATGTTATAAAAGTTGATAAGTCCCAGGAAGGCTNTAGGTAACAGTTAATGGTAAAGTCTTGTTATGTTGTATCAATACAGCATCTGATGTTAAAAGGTCTTTTACTTGCTGAAAAGCTCTCTCTTCTCGATGTCCCCAGACCCAGGAAGCCTTCTTCTGGAGGAGCCTATGCAGGGGTTCAGCAACAGTCGCCTTCTGGGGTAGGAAGATGTTATAAAAGTTGATAAGTCCCAGGAAGGCTTGGAGATCTGTTTTGTTTCTAGGTCTCGGGGCGTTTTTTATTGCAGCCAATTTTTTCTCAGTAGGGTGAATTCCCTGTTTGTCAAGAAGGTAACCAAGGAATTCAACCCTCTCCGTGCATAGTTGGCACTTGTCCTTCTTGACCTTCAGGCCAGCGTCTTTAAATTTCTGGAGGACCATTCTTAGTCGTTTTTCTAGTATACTTCTAGTGGGGGCAACTATCAGAACATCATCGAAATATGGCACGACCCCTTTTATGCCTTGTAGCAATCTCTCCATCAGACTTTGGAAGATGCCAGGTGCTATGCTCACTCCGAACTGAAGTCTATTACACTTGAATTAACCTCTGTGTGTAACTATAGTTTGGACTTCTGTGGTCTCTGCATCTATGGGCAGATGCTGGTACACCTGGGCTAAGTCCAATTTTGCGAATATTTTTCTGCCCCCAAGGGAATGAAGGAGGTGTTGGACCACAGGCACGGGGTAAGCGCTCTGCTGAAATGCATGGTTTAGGATAGCCTTGTAATCCCCACACATTCTCAAAGATCTGTCAGGTTTTATGGGGGTTACAATTGGGGTCTCCCATTGGGCGTGGTCAATCGGTTCCAACACGCCTTGGGCTATTAATTTGTCCAATTGTTCGTCAATCTTTGGTTTGAGTGCACAGGGCACTCGACGAGGCTTAAGGCGAATGGGTGCAATATCAGGGCAGAGGTTAAACGATATGGGGGATCCTTTGTACTTGCCTAGCTTCTCGGTGAAAACTTCCTGGAATTCCTGGACAAGGGCCGCTTCCCAGTCATCGCCTTCAGTCTGGTTGATGCCGGCCAGTTCGATTCCCAGAGGTGCGAATCACTGTAAGCCTAGCAAGCTGGGTCGATCTCTATCAACGACGGTGAGAGGTAGGGTTGTGGTGTGGTCCTTGAAAGAGACTTGGACATGGCTGGAACTAGCGACTGGGATTCTATTTCCCTTCAATATAATTCTCTGAGTGCTGAGGTCTTGGCGGCGGATGTCAGGGATCAGCTGTTTGAGGGTTTTCCAGGAAACCATCAATAGGGATGACCCGGAATCGACTTCCATAACGCATGGTTGCTTCTCAATGATTACCTTTACTCAGATTTTTCTTGCATCAAGGGATGAAGCGTGGCTAATGGTGATGGTTTGATGTGCCTCTTCTCATCTGGTAGAAGTGGCTGATGCTCGGTTTCTGTAGTAGTGGTTCCATTGGTTGCTTGGGCGGTCCTGATTTACTGGTGGGGTGCCTGTTGTTTGCCGGAAATTATTTTCTCTTCAGTTCGGGCTGGACCCTCGCTTGCTTCTACAAACCTTTGCAATGTGCCCCCTCTTTCCACAGGAATGGCAGAGTGCATCTAGAAATGTTCGGTCAAATGGAGCAGGTGGTATGGCACCGCTGGTCATGTTGCTGCAATTGGTGCACTTTCAGCCACGTGCTCTGTTGTCGTGCAATGAGTGATCAGTTAGCTCTTACCGTCTCCGCAACCCATCCTTGTCACCAGTGTTAGATCTGAGAGAGTAGGCGCAAGAACAGAGACGAGGCATCGAATAGTGACTCCAACTCTTTATTAGTGACTTCAGAACAGAGCGAAAAGCTAGGGCAGCAGCAGCTCCTTTTATAGAGCTGGCTGCTGTCACAACATCCAATGATTTGAGTTTGCTGTGCTGGAAAGCATCCAATCAGCGGCGACCCACTAACAGCCAATCAGATCAGCCGACAATGACCAATCACGATCCGCTATTAGTGGGGCAATCAGAAGTGCAGGTTTACGAGCCTGCTGTGAAAGTAAAACTATTAGAATCGCAAGCTAATGAGTTTGCTTAGTTCATAACAGATTACATTGCAGATAAAAAGTTCAGCATGCCGGAGAAGGCGGAACTTCGTCTTGGCGATACAGCTGCAATCTCGGGGCTCCGAGATCGCAGCTGATATTTTCGCCCCTGGTCAGTCCTAATGGACCTAAACCTTCCTGTAGAGATGGTGACCATGAAGGGCACACTCCCTGGATCCCAGGGACATCACAAAGTCCCTGGTTTGATCCAGGAGAAGTCCTTTTGCTGGCGGCGGAGAGGCAGCCTCCATGGCTGCTGAAGTTGGGACAGCTCCGGAAAGAAAGAGGCTGGAAGTGAAAGTGTGTTGGCTGGGTGAGAAATTTATTTTTTCTTTTTTTGTTAACTTGCTGAGTTTTGAAAGGACACTCTGAATATAAGAAGAAATCTGTGAGTTGTTTTTTTTTTGACAAAACTGTATGAGCGGCATTTTTTAAAGGGATTTCAAATTGAGGCTTGGATTTTTGTTTCTTTTCCTTACTTCTTTTTTGGGACTTCAGCATGACTTTGTAGTTAACTGGACTGAATTTTCTCTTATGGATCTTTGGTTATTCGGGTTTTCTCCCGCGTAAGATTGGAAGTATCTAGGCAACGTTTCGATGAAGTCTCATTCATCATCTTCAGGCTTGGTCTTCAGCTCTGTGCTTCTCAAAGTGATGTGAGCTTGCAGCTGCTCTGAGAAGCACAGAGAAGCACACATCACTCTGAGAAGCACACATCACTCTGAGAAGCACAGAGCTGAACACCAAGCCTGAAGATGATGAATGAGACTTCATTGAAACATTGCCTAGATACTTCCAATCTTACGCAGGAGAAAACCCGAATAACCAAAGATCCACATACAANCATTGAGGCAACGTGCTACTTTCCTATTTGTCCTTAATGCCTCCACAAACTTTGACGCTTCATCCTCCTTCTTGTTCTGGCATCTAGCCATGATCTGTCAGTTTCCCCACTCGATAACTCTAATTCCTCTTGTAGTTCAACTGCAGGCATGAATGAGGAGATTGAAGGCTCAGGTGAAGAATGTCTGTGTGATAAACTCTCATCCCCCTGTTCCACATCTCTGTCCTCTAACAGCTCAGACTCCAAACTCACAGCAGACTCCAGCCCCCCATCCTCAGAGTCATCAGAATCAAAACTCACAACAGGANTGGAAATTGTTAGTGATATATGCTAATAAGATCTGGTGCATGCACCTTGGATATATCCTGCCAAGAGCGAATCTCTGTTTCATTGTCCAGTTTTCCCACAAAGTACTGGAATCGTCCTTTTAGCCATCGGGAATCATAAATTCCGACCACTGTATTATCAGTACTAGGTTCAGTGCGGAGCCTGGATGGAGAACCGTTATCTTCTGGAGAACGGAGAGTACACGATGGAGTGTCAGGTACTAACAAGGATCGATGAAAAACAGGGTGGATGCGCATAGAGCGCGGTAAAGTCAGTCTATAAGCCACCGGATTAATCCCTGCCTCGATAGGGAAGGGACCAATAAAGCGATGATCCAACTTCTTAATTGGCCGATCAACCCGAAGATGTTTCGTTGACA
>BHEV01021953.1:0-13987 GCA_004319985.1 Emydocephalus ijimae
GTTCGTTCGGTTCGCGATGTTAAATAAAGAGCTTTGAATGTCACACACGCCTCGGAGCTTCTTTCCGGACACGACACAGACCACTTTGTACAAATGTTTATTTATGATGAAATGGAAAATTCAGATATTCAATGTTAGAGTTTATTCAGCTAGAAGTTATAGCTACCAGATTGAGACAGGACACCTTGCAACTACTGAATGTGGAGTAGGACAGAAGTGGGTAGTTTACACCACTAGATTAACAGACTGGTTAAACAATGCCAACAATTGTTAATGGCTCACCAGGTATATAAAAGAAACTGATCAATGTTTTAAAAATCAAAAGGGAAATAGAAATAATAAGCCAAGAGAATGACCTGGCTAATATTTTTATTGGACTTACAAAACAGGCTTGTTACAACTGTAGGAAGTTAGCACCCACCCTTCTCCAAGAAAAATGAGTTTCTCCTTGAGTTTCTACTTTTCTTTTTAGGGGAAACTTCCTAGGAAATATTAAAAAGTCATAATGTTTCCCCTAAAAAGAAAAGTAGAAACTCAAGGAGGCAGAAACTCAGCCCCCTTTGCTAATGGACCATTACTCTGGCTTGGGCCAGTCTATTTTACAAAACAAAGATCTACTCCAGGTAGAGCTATAATAGGAATTGCCCAAAGCCCTTTCATGACATCGTCATCCAGCAAGGCTCAACCAAGCCTGGGACTCAGGACAGCCTACAGAGTTGCCCCTGCATGGCCCCATGGGAGTCTGACAACCAATCAGAATACAAGCTCAAATTCAAATCCCAACAGAGGGCATAAAACAATTGCACTCTCAGCATATCACCCTTTTCTTCTTTTACTTCACCCAACAGCATGTAATCACACTTTTCACTTTGGAACTCCAAGCCATGTGGTCTTGTCCACTGTTATGTCGCTGGCTTGAAGGAAACTTAGGAGGCAGTGACAAGTTCAGCTCTTTTATTAGGTTCCTGGATTGGCTTGGCTTGAACCAGATCGGCCCCGGCTTATATTCAGTTGGCCGCGCGAGCCACGGCCAATGGCACCGCTTTGAATCTCCCGCGATTGATTCTTACCAATCGCGGGGATTCACAGCGGGCCAATCAGTACAGCTCGCTCAGCCAATCCGGTTGCCATGCACCCTGACCAATCAGGGCACGGTGTTTACAAGAATGTTAATGAAGCTATACAGAACACCCCTCCCCTCTTGGTAGGGTCCTACGTGACGTAGTCCCGTAAGTAGGCGGGGCTCCGCCTTGCCTACTTGACCTGCTCAGTTTAGTTGATGCCTGGCTGTTGGCCAGTTCGGTCGGGTTCTGTGTTGCTCTGTGGCTCATTGATGGAACTGCCTGGAATGAGCCAGGCCTCTTGTGGTGGCTACCTCCCGGTCTACCCGGGCTGGTCGGACTGCTGGCTTCGCTGCTCCCGCCCGGTCTGTCCGGGCTGGTTGAGCTGGCCTGGCTGCTTCTTCCCGGTGAGGATTCGAGCTGGTTGTCTGCTTCTGCTTCGGTTGGTGAGTAGTTTTGGTTTCTTCCTGGTTGGGCTTGGTTCCTGGGGCTCTCCCTCCCCTCTTGGTTTGTGCTTGCGTGATTTTCTTCCCTTTCTGGGTTTATGTTTGTGTCTGTTTGCGTGTCGGTTGTGTTTCCCGTGATCATTCTCGATCTTATTTGATCGATGTGTTGTTTCCATGCTCGTCCATCGGCTGTTTGTAGCAGGTACAAGTGGGGACCTGTGGCCTGGGTTACCATTGCCGGTACCCAGAGGGGGTCCCCTCTGAGGTTTTTCGCGTATACTGCATCTCCTGGTGCGAATGTTCGGTGCCTCTTGATGAGTTGGTGGGTTTCTCGGGGTTGTAAGTGGGGTGAAGCCTGTCTAGTGCGGATCTTAATTTTCTCCCCATTAGTAGCTCTGCGGGGCTTTTGTTGGTTGTTGTGTTTGGTGTTATATGTTGGATAAAAAGTAGTCTATTTATTTTTTCTTGCATTTCCCCGGTTTCGATTTTTTGGATTGTTTTTTTTTTTTTTGTAAATTGTACCATCCGTTCCACCCTACCGTTCGCCGCCGGATGTGCCGGTGCTGTTAGGGCGTGTCGTATGCCCCGCTCTGCTAGGAATTTTTCAAAATCCAGTGCTGTAAATTGTGGCCCATTATCGTACACAATTACATCTGGGAGGCCGTGGGTTGAGAATAGTTTGTTTAGTTCTTTGACGACGGCCTTGGTGGTGTTATTTTTCATGTCACTTACCTCCAGCCAATTGGAGTAAGCATCTACCGTTATGAGGAATGTGTTTCCATTTGTAGGTCCAGCGAAATCTATGTGTATCCTGGACCACGGACCTCTAGGGGTTTCCCATTCCAGGATTGGGGCGGTGGGTGGGCTTGGCCTGGACTCTTGGCATTGTCTACAACTTGCCACCCAGGCTTTGATTTGTTTGTCCATCCCTGGCCACCAAGCGTAACTTCTGGCCAGGGCTTTTGTCCTAACGATGCCGGGGTGCCCCTCGTGTAACAATCCCAGGACCCTTTTTTGCAATTTCTCTGGGATGACGACCCTGTCCCCTCATAGTACACAACCTTTTTGCGTAAAAAGTTCCGTTTGTCTGTTCCGAAAAATCCTGAATGTTTCGTCGGCGTCTTTTTCCGACCACCCTTTCTGTACCCACTGTAAAACCCACGCCAGATGTTTGTCTTTATTAGTTTTGCGGGCAATGTCTGACGCGGTTATGGGTAGATCGGGTAGATTCTCTATGCTAAGGGTGGACGTTGTTGGTGTGGGATCGGAGTCCAGTTCGGGTAGCGGCATGTGGCTCAGGGCGTCTGTGTGGGTGATTGTCTTACCGGGTCGGTGTGTTAGCTGGTAGCTATAGGCGGCAAGGAATTCGGACCACCTTGTCATTCTTGGTGATAGAATGTTCAGGGTGGCCCTGTTCCCTGCCAGGATTCCCAGCAACGGCTTGTGATCGGTGATGATGGTGAAAGTCCTGCCATAGAGGTACTCGTGGAACCTCTTTACTGCAGCAACGATTGCCAGGGCCTCTTTATCCAGCTGACTGTAATTTCTTTCTGGCTTGGAGAGGGTTCTTGAAAAGAACGTGATGGGTGCTTCTTTTCCGTTGGGAAGAATGTGGCTGAGGACAGCTCTGATGCCGAACGGTGATGCGTCATTTGTGACTGCTAGGGGTAGGATCTCGTTGTACTGGATGAGGATGGCATCCGAAGTGAGCAGGCTTTTGGTCTTGTTGAATGCGGCTTCATCACATTTCCCCCAGTTCCAGGTGGCCGCTTTGTCCAAGAGTCTATGCAACGGTTCCGCCGCGGTCGCCTTCTGGGGCAGGAAAACATTATCGAAATTTAGCAGTTCCATTTTATTCCCCGGTCGGGGTGCTTCCTTGATTGCTCTGATCTTTTTCTCAGTTGGGTGAATTCCGTGGCAGTCTAAAAGGTACCCTAGGAATTCGACCCTCTTAGTGTGCAGTTGGCATTTCTCTTGTTTGACTTCTAGCCCCGCTTCTTTGAATTTTTGCAGTACCTCCCTTAGACGACTTTCTAGTTGTTTCTGATTTGCCACTGACACCAGTACATCATCGAAGTAAGGAACCACCCCCTTGATCCCTTGCAGGAATCCTTCCATGAGACTCTGGAAGATTCCTGGGGCTACGCTGACTCCAAACTGGAGTCTCTTACAGCGAAAAGCCCCCCGGTGGGTTACTATGGTTTGTGCTTCCGTGGTTTCTGTGTCGACCCGTAGCTGTTGGTAGGCTTGCACCAGGTTGAGCTTCGCAAAACCTTGCCTCCCCCCAGTGAGTGCAGGAGATGCTGTACTACTGGGACGGGATAAGCACTTTGCTGTAAGGCACAATTTAGGGTGGCCTTATAGTCCCCACAAATTCTCACTGACCCATTGGGCTTGACGGGGGTGACTATGGGGGTCTCCCACCGGGCATGATCAGTTGGTTCTAGGACTCCCTGTTTGATGAGCTTGTCTATCTGCTCATTGATCTTGGGTCTGAGTGCGAAAGGTACTCGCTGCAGTTTTAAGCGTATTGGGGGAATGCTGGGGTCTAGGCTGAATGAAATAGGGGGCCCTCGGTACTTGCCTAGGGTGCCGTTGAACACTTCCTGGAAGTCCCTTGTGAGTTGCTCTTCCCAGTCGGCCTCTGTGATGTGGTCGATGCCCGTTACTTCGATCCTGAGTGGCGCGAACCACTGGAGGCCCAGGAGGCTGGGCCGGTCTCTGTCCACGATCGTCAGGGGAAGCCTTGCTGAGCACCCCTTGAATGTGACCTCGAAGTGTCCTGTTTCGACTATGGGGATGCGGTTCCCTTGGTAGTCCTTTAGGATTAACTTCTGGCTTTCCAACGTCTCTTGTGGATGGTGGGCACCAGGCGCTAGATTTCCTGCCATGCAACCATGGAGAGGTAGGACCCAGAGTCCACCTCCATCTTGCATGGCCTGCCCTTGATGCCCACCTCCACGTACACTTTTTGAGCGTCCATGCTCAATGAGTGGCCGATGATGACCGTCTGATGGATCTCCTCTCTCTGTTGGTTCTCACTGTTCCTTCGGCCTTGTCCGTCCCGGTTCCAGCAGCTCTCGGGTTGACAGTCCCTTGTGCCGGGGGGGTTTCCGTTCCATCTCCGCTCACCGTTGTCATGTCGTCGGGGGCTGTATGATTTCTTGAGGAGGCAGACTCGGGCGATGTGGCCTTTCTTCCCACACTGTCGGCAGATCGCATCAAAAAAATGGCACTCCGAGCGAGGATGGTCACTCCCGCAACCGGCGCATTGGAGCCCCGACTTACGACTCCGACGTTCGCGCCAGTCTCTTTCTGTCTGGAGTCAATGGATGTCCCCCTCCTCATCTGTGGTGTCACATGTGGAGTCGAGGTCGCCATGGTGGGTGGTCGTGGTCGCTCAGTGGCTTGCTTTGGGGTGTGTGTCAGAGGTTGTGGCTCGGTCCCCGGCATTGGGTCTCCGCATTTGGGCCGCTGATTTCCGGGTCGCCTCTGTTGCGGTGCCCTTGGCAAGGGCATCAGTGAGGGAGATGTCGCCCCTTACCATCAGGCGGCTTTGCAGGATTGGGTCCCTGAGCCCGAGGACGACGCAATCTCATAATGCCTCGTCCATGTCCGTGAAGCCGCATATGTCCCCCAGGTTCCGCAGGTCTGCTACGAAATCGCTGATGCTCTCATCCGGTTTCTGGTCTCACCGGTAGAAGTTGTGCCGCCTGATGAGGGTGGGCCCAGTGGGGGCATAGTGGCTTCGTAGTAGCAGTTCAAAGTCGGCCCAGTCCATCGTCTTCACGTCCTTGGGCTTTGCGAGGGCTTCTGCCATTTTGAACACTGCGGGCCCACAGTGTGTCAGGAAAATGGCCCATTTTTTTCTACCCGTTTGCATCCTTGAGATTGCTACTCTCAAGGAACATCAGGAACCAGTCAATGTACGCTTCCCAGTCCTTGGTAGCTTGGTTAAAGGGTGTGGGCGGTGTGATGCTGGCCATCTCAAGGATCTCGTTGTTCTCGGTGCCACGTGTTCGGTGGGTGCCAGTTCCGCGATCCCATCCTTGTCACCAGTGTTATGTCGCCGGCTTGAAGGAAACTCAGGAGGCAGTGACAAGTTCAGCTCTTTTATTAGGTTCCTGGATCAGCTTGGCTTGAACCAGATTGGCCCCGGCTTATATTCAGTTGGCCACGCAAGCCACGGCCAATGGCACCACTTTGAATCTCCCGCGATTGATTCTTACCAATCGCGTGGATTCGCGGCGGGCCAATCAGTGTGGCTCGCTCAGCCAATCCGGTTGCCGTGCACCCTGACCAACCAGGGCGCGGTGTTTACAAGAATGTTAATGAAGCTATACAGAACATCCACCATTAAACCATCTTTCCAAACAGCCTCCATATTTCCAGTGTCTTTTTCCCCACTTGGAACTGAACCCAGAAGGATATTTCTTCCAACACAGCTTTGAAGAATGTTGTGAAAAGGGACAAAGAAGAAATGAAAAGAAATCAAATTCGATGACATTCAACTTTATTTGAACAGACCAAAGATTAAGACTGTAAGAAGTAAAAGAAAGAAATATAAAGGTTTTTTTAAATCAAAATCTTCCATCTCTATTATCCCATTCTTTTCCCTTAATCTTGCCAAATGCCATTTTTCTGAACTATCTCATGCTTATTTTGCGTTCTGAAAGTTTGCAAGGTTTACTTGCAAATAGTCCTACTAATCAATTTGATCCAGAACTTCTTGACTGCTACTTAGTAACTATTTACCTATTGTCCCCTTCCCTCCCTCCCTTCATTCATTTTATATGCCTTTATAGTCCACTGGATGTCTGGATAATTAAAAATAATTTCCTATACTCCCTCTTCTTTGTGGCAACCTACTAGGTACCAGAACACTGTTAATATGCCACTCCCAGTCCTTCTTTTTATTAAGCTAGACATACCCAATTCCAGCAACCATTCTTTATATGTTTTAGCCTCCAGTCCCCTAATAATTTTTGTTGCTCTTCTCTGCACTCAACAACTTTTTTATATCGTGGTGACCAAAACTGGGTGCAGTTTTCCAAGTGTGGCATTACCAAAACATTATACATATATCTTAATTTCTTAAATGTCTTTTACTTTCCTCAGAATATATATGTCCTTTTTTATTTTTCTCTATTTAATATATGCAATTTAGAACTCTCTGTCCAGAAATTTGTAAGTTATAGTGTGACAGTAGAATGTATTCTGTAAATAGCATGTATAGAAGTCATGCAAAGATATAGGATAGTTTATGTTTCTTGATTTGGGGGGGGGAAATGAATGAAGTTACAAGATTTTATCGTCTGAGATTTGATTGCAGGTTTCAAAACAATGTTAAGAAGTTAAAAACAGATTGATTACATTGTATTCATTATATAATACACTGATTTTGAACTTATGGTGCATTTCTGACAATGTAAAGTCTAACCACTATGATTCTAAATCCTCCTTCACAGTTACTTTAAAAAGAAAACAGAACTTTAATTTACATTAATGATACTTTATTTGATACTATGGGAGCCTGGGTGTGCAGTGGTAGAATGTAGTATTGCAGGCAAATTCTGCCTATTATTTGGAGTTTGATCCTGATAGGGCTCAAAGTTGACACATCCTTCCATCCTCCTGAGGTTGGTAAGGGCACAGATTTTGGGAGGCAATATGCTGACACTATAAACCACTCAGAGAGTGCTTTAAAGCATTAGGGAGCAGTATATAAGTCTAAGTCCTAGGCTTCCAGTTTGAGCTTCTTTGGTGACAGTCCGAAACCTCATCTCTGTTAGGCTTCGATCCGTGCTCACCGCTGGAGCGCCCCGAGCTGGCTGGTTTTGGGGCTAAGCCACCCCATAGAGGTGGTGAAGGGGGGGGACACTGCCTGCAGGGTTGAGGAGAGCCGCATCTCTCCTCCCCAGCTGGCCATTACTCCTTTTCCCGCTCCTTTTGTAGCGGTGGTCAGAAATGGCCACCACAAAGAAGAACTCGACTGGAAAAGAATGTGCAGGAGGAAGATAAGAAGAGAAAGTTTTGGTTGACCGGGTCAAACAGCAAAAGCAACAAATAAGGTACCCTGGAATTTAAATTTAATAACATTGTTCCCAAAGAATTTAAATTTAATAACATTGTTCCCAAAGAAGATTTTGAAGCTGCGAAGGAGAGAGAGAAGGGAAAGGATTAGGGTTTTTTTCTTCCCTTCCTTATACTGACAGCTAATAGATTTAAGCAAGAAATTGAAAAAAATCCACTTTGACATTAATAGGCACCTAAGCTGAAAATAAAAGCCAAAGGGATAATAAAGATTTCTGGATATTTAAAAGTTTTTAAAAGCAGGAAAGGAGAGAAAAAAAGAATAAAAGGGCAGGATCTGGAAAAATGGAGGAGACTGCCTGGAACTAAGGAATGGAACTGTAACTAAAAGGAATTTACAGTGAAATTTCAACAAGATTCCTCAAAGATAAATCTTAATTGAAATTTGGTAACAAAATAATAGAACCCCAGGAAGAGAAAGTGGAAAAAAGAAGCAGAAAGAAACAGCCTTGGATTATTTGGATTACTTGGTGATTTTTGGTTTTTGCATCTGGATGACTAAAATTAACCGGGTGGTTGTTTAAAAGTCTTTAAAATGGTATCACTCTTAGAAGAACTGAAAATGGAACTTAAAAATTGGAAAGATGCACAAGAAGGGAGAGGTTCTTTTGGCTTCGTATTTCAATTCTTAGAAATGGAGATCTGGAACTATGAGAAACAACAAGAAACGCTTGCAGAACAAGAAGATTGCGACAAAGAAGAAGCTATCTTTAATGATAAAATAATTTTAAGTGGGAGGGGGAGAAAAGGGGGGAAAGGGAGTGAAAGGTTTAAGACTAGAAAAAACAACCAAAAAGAAGAAGAATAATTTGAAAGATAAGTATAATATTAGAAAGCAACAGAAGAGGGAATTACAGATGAGAGAGTTAGAAGTAGAGAGACAAGGGGATAAAAAGGAGAGGGAGAAGAAGAGGGGGAAGAAGGCAAGGAAAAGAAGTTGTAAAAAACAGAAACAAGAACTGGAGAAACAGGGAAAAGATATAAGGATTGTAACCATAAGCTTGTTTAGAGATAATAAGTGAAAATTTAATTGCAAAAGGGATTCTGCAAAGGTACATAAGATAGCATTGTTATATTATAAACAGAAATAATTTTAGAAAATATGATTAAAATGATCGATAAAATATTTACTGTAATGTAGTTGAATGTCTGGTAATAAATAAATGAATTAAAATGATTGAGAGAATTAAATGGGAACATTTTTAATTATTAGTAATGATTTATAAAAATGTAAGTGAGAAATATGCAAAAAGAAGAATTAACTATGGAAAGTTTATAAGTGTTCCCAAGGAAGTATGATATTTAATTGAAAAGAAATGTTAAAGATGTTAAGATTTTAATGAATATTAATGAAATAATTGAATTGGAATGGAATGTGTGCTTTATTTACATATAGATATATATTTTTTTCTTTTTAAGAATATATTGTGTATTTTAAGAATGTACCAAACAGAATTTAATTGGAAGTTATGTATTATATTGAATGCTATAATCTTAAAGGTATACATTGAAGCTTAAATAAGAGTTTGAATGGATAAAATTAAAAGATATAAAGATGTCATACTCCAATTGGTAACTGCAGGGATAAAATTGTTTAATAAGAAAAAATAATATGAAATTGAAACAGGACAGACAAAAGTATAAATATAATGATTTGATTGAGATGAGATAATTAAAATAAAGTTGAAAAAATTAAAAGAGGGGAAAAACTATGTAGAAAATATAAAACGGTAATAAGATATGGAATAGAATATAAAAATGAGCATGAAATTGAGTTTGATGTCTGTATGAAGAAGTGATAACCTGGGACCGTGCTATTTTCAAAAAAGATGTTTTATTTGTATTTTGTTTTTGTGAAAACCCAAATAAAACTTTCAAAAAAAAAAGTCTAAGTCCTATTGCTATTGCTAATGCGTTCTACATTTTTAGAAAACTTGCAAAATAAGAAAGTTCAGGAGTGAAGATGTGTTATAGTTCTGATCTACATTGGCAACTTTCATGCAGTACCTGATCAAAATTTATTTCTGGTTTAAAAGTATCACAAAGGTCATAGTTTGTAAATAATCCCACTGAGGAAGTAAGCTTTTGGCTTTATCATAGAGATGCTTCATAGTGCTTAAGGTGTATTGGTCTAATAACAAGGAGATTCTTGTTCAAAATCTTACTCATCCACAAATCCCTCGGATTAGTCTCTTTGAACCTAACCTACTTCACTAGATTCTTGTAAGTGCAAAATGTACCAAGCAAAAAGCATGTATGATGCTCAGCTGTTTGGGAAAAAAAACAGGATGGGAGCTTAATAAATAAATTTCCACACACCCTGAATCCTGTTTTTCTGGTCCCAAGAGTTTTTGTTTTTTTCAACTTTGATTGCGGAATTCTGTATTGCAAGTCATTTATGGCAGGAAGCATGTTAAAGTTGGAATATTATATACATCTTAAAATAAGCTGAACCCAATTCAAAGTCATACAACCCCAAGAAACTTATGAAATCCTATAGATCCATGATTCTGTCATGATTCTTTGACTCTTTTCCTCTTCAAGAAAATGTAAGTGTAACCCCTGAAGCCACCGAGGGTTGGTCTACTCCTGATGCATAAACATGACTAGTTGGCAATAATGTGGCTCCGTTGTGTGATTCTAGAACAGTAATAACACAATTTCTGTTGGCTCCATGTGGTCCTTGAATGTTAATTAGCTATTCATGTTAAGGCAACAATAGATGAAAATAAAAAAGGAAACGATTACACATTACTTCCTGTGGAGCAGAATGGTATAATCTGCTGAATTCTATAGGCTTTTATTCGTCTTAATAGCCTGCTAATGACATGGGGGGAAAAGGGGGGTACATTCTAGCAATGAAGTGAACATGTTTGATCAAAGGCCACGCGTAAAACTGAACCTGCATTTACGTTACTGATATGGAAGACTAAAAAGAGTACAGGTTATGTTCTTGAAACTATCTAACCAGCTAGTTAATTCATGGGGAAATACAGAGGGTTTAACTCTGGCTGTGCAACATTATTAACATAGTATTGATATGTTCATTTTCACTGTGAGTTATTCCATTTAATTGTCCCCTATGGACAATAATTTCCCGTGGAAAATAACAGTGGGTGTCTCTCTTTACAGGGAATCCCAGACCATTTTATTGTTGTTTATTTATTTATCTCATTCTGAAGAAATTTCCTGGGAGAAAGAAAGATTTCTATTTGTATCTTCTCTTTGACTGTTGTCCAAATAGATCTTTTTTGGGGGAGGGGGGAGGTTTGTCCAATTTTGCACTTGTACATATACTATCTACCTCTTTAGGGATCTGGAATTTTTGAAACCAAGCTTCCTCCTTTTTAGTTTTATATAGTACATCTTCATTTTTACCTGTGGTCTTCATTTCTGACTGCTGACTTAGTCACCATGATCAGTGGTAGGCTTCTGCCTGTTTGGACCACTTCTAGCAAACAGGTACGAGTGATGATCAGTTGGCCCTGCCCATCCACCAACCCCTGCCCCATCCTGTCTTACATTTCCTTCATTTGCAGTTCAACTGATTCACGCAGCAAAGTATATTACCTCAGCTGTTCTACTTACTGGGGAAGGCTAGAAGGTGAGCTGGAGAGGTTCAAAATAATGTTTATTGAATGCTATGTGCACTTACTCAACATGCGCTTGTCAGGGCTCCAATATACACCCCCATTTAAATCATGAGCCTCTAGCCAGATCTTCCAGACCTTAAAGAAGATTTATTAGGAGTGAACATGCCGATGCTACCCGGGTGTAGCCGACTCTGAGACACATCATTCATTTCACCCTTGACCCTGGTCTTTCCCCACCCCCTGGGTAAATCCTAATTCATATTCTCCAATGGGACACATCCATAGCCAAGATTCATCAATCATGCTCTCCAGTTATAATTTTGCACGCCAGAAACTTTGGTTGCCTAGAAATTATCTATGAAAGCATTTAAGAAATGCACTACTTCTCCCCTCCCTTTCTTCTGGCAACTCTTAAAAGACAAGAGAAATATTTTATGAGTTGACAGCGCTCACAGAACTGGTTGTTAAACCAGTTGCAACCCACCACTGATCATGATAAAGATTTGATCTGGACACACAAGTCCCTCCTCTCCTATGGTTTATCCAGTTTTGAACCATATCATTCCAGGAGTCTATCATAAGATAAAAGTTCTTTGGAATGTGTGTGAAACGCTTCAGTAAGTGTTGATTGAAAATTGCAGGACTCAAATCCTTTCCTTCAGGTACGCAAGGATTTCAGAAGCTGATCTCCTTTTGGAAAGAAAAATAAGAGCATGATCATTCCGTGCTAAGAGGATTTTGGTGATTAGGAAGAGAACTTTAGGGCACACACTGATTTCAAAGAAAGAAAGAAAAAAGGAATCTATGTCCAAGCAGGGCTGAATCATTCACTGTTAAGATTAAGTGCTCACCACAAAGTTACACCTATTAACTCAGGGTTCAGGTTTTTGTATAAAACATCACAAGGAGCCATTCATCTTTGTGGTTTCCTTGTTGTTAAAAAAGAAAAAAACTGCTCTGCTGAGCAGAGCTTTAAGTCAATGTGAGATATATCTGATGTTAGAATTTACAAGAATAAAATTTCTGTAAATCTGAGAGCTGGCACTTTTTCAAATGCCCACTATAAAGATTCCTAATAATATTGACTTACAACAGTTTATTTAGTGACTGTTCAAAGTTACGACATCACTGAAAAAGTGACTTATGACCTTTTTTTTTACAATTATGACTGTTGCAGTATTCAAGGTGCTGATTGTCACCTTTAAAGCCCTTCATGGGTTGGGACAGGGAACATCTCTTGCCAGTCACTTCTACCTGATCCATTACAGCGAGGAGGCAGGGAATGTTGCGGGCCCCACCTCTGCGGGAGATACACCTGGTGAGACCCAGAAGGGCCTTCTCTGTGGTGGCTCCCTCTCTCTGGAATATCATTCCCCCAGAGATTAGAATGGCCCCCTCTCTAATACTCTTCCAAAAGGAACTGAAGACCTGGTTTTGCCAGTGGGCCTGGGGAACCCAGAGAGCGATGGAGCCCATCAAATGGCTCGTGTGATCTGCTGTTGTCAGGGCGGGGAGGGGGGTGGGAGTTAGTTTTTATTTGATTTCTTTCCAAATTTTGTTCTATTGTACTTTACTAATTTATTTGATTCTTTTTGTTATTTATTGTTTTTTTATTTTTATTTTTTGTTTTAAATATGGTTTTACATTGTGTAAGCCGCCTCAAGGTTTTACATTGTGCAATTCGCCATGGGCGAATTGGCGGCAATATAAATTAAATAAATAAATAATAAATAAATTCCCATGGTCACATGATCAAAATTCAGGTGGACGCTTGCGATTGAATCATATGATGGTTGTAATATCTCGGGATCATGTGATTACCTTTTGTGACCTTCTGACAAGCAAAATCAATGGGGAAGCCAGATTACTTAATAATCTACAGAAATAGAATGGAATGGAATGAAATAAAGAATAAAGAATAATGCATAAGATACAATAGAAATAGGATAGGATAGGATTGAATAGGATAGAATTTAAGAACAGGTATAGGAATGGAATGGAACAGAACGGAACAGAATAGAACAGGAAGGGACCTTGGAGGTCTTCCAGTCCAGCCCCCTGCTCAAACAGGAGAACTATACTATTTCAAACAACTGACTGTCCAGTCTCTTTTTAAAAACCTCCAGTGATGAAGCACTCATGATTTGTGAAGGCAAAGTGGTTCCACTGGTTAATTGTCCTCACTGTTAGGAAGTTTGTTAGGAATAACAAGGTTACCTAACTTAGTTTGGGTAAAATAATATATATAAACTATGATAGTGAATTTAAGTGTTAAATTAAGTGAATTTAAGTGTCACTTTAAACAGCAAAGCATGTAATTTTGGGTGCAGTTGTAAAATCGCCATAAGAGGGAGCAAGAGAACTTACTGGCTTACTGTATTGCTGTATTACTGAATTGCTTGCTGACTATGATGGATTGATGGTTTGTTAACTGCGTGTTCCCTGCTGCTGCTGAAGGAAGAAAGGAGGTTTGACTTCATTATATCTCTACTGCGAAGAGATATATTACTGGACTGATATTTGTAAGTTTACTGACCTCTTTCTCGACACTGGACTTTGCAACTGAATAATCCCCAGGACTGAACTAGTGAATGATATATGGACTGTTTGACTATGCTAAAACTCTTACTGGAATAAACTATTTAACTAACACAGTGTATCTGTTTTACTGAATGTAAGTGACAAAAACGTTCATCTCACATATTTGCCTGCCTGCCTGACTGCCGTGCAGATTCTGCTAGGGTGTATCCCTAACACTGGTTATCGGCCCAGGCTGCACAGTCAGACTAACCAG
>BHEV01021957.1:0-18904 GCA_004319985.1 Emydocephalus ijimae
CCTCAATCTCTCTGGCACCCCTGCTACGATGGCAGCGGAGCAACATTTTTCCTCCCCCCCTTCCCCTGATTCTCCCAAACCGCAGGTATACTACCGCCAACTGCCAGACCCTATTTGGTCGGGCCCTGCTGCTCTCCTCACCTGGGGTCATGGCTACGCAGCTATCCAGCTTCCAGATCGTGTCTTGTGGGTTCCTGGATGGCACATCAGAACATACCACCCCAAAGTAGAAAAATCACCACGCGCAGACACATAAACATGATTCGTCCCGTTGCCTTGCCGACCCTCTTCCTCCTTCTTGCTGCACATGCCTCCAAGGTCTCCATTCCATCTTGAGTGACGTACTTCACGCCAGGTACTCCCCTCCTGCTGACCTGCATCGCATCTGGGGACATTTCCCCCCCCACCTCAGATGGTCAACACTCCCTCAGCCATGGCTCCATATCTCCAGCAATGCTTCTTTCTGGATTAACACCTTTGAACACCCTCCTCAGACTACACTCCTCATACTTCGCCCTACTGCCACCACCTATTATTGCTCCGGTCGACGCCTCTATGATTCCATATGCAATATTTATGAATCCTGGACAGTCCTCAGACCCCGTTCACATCATTATCATCACAGACAATTTGCAAATCAACCTGATGTTCAGGCCACCCCCTTTCTGCATCGGGTTAAGAGATTGCAGAACCCCACCAGCGTGTCAGATGGCTGCTCCCCCGCCTGACCAAAACCATGCAAGCAGGCTCCATTCAACTAACTCTCATCTACCATACCCAACAACCGCAGAAGTGCCTTCCTACGGGAAAAACTTGCCAAAACAATGGGGCCATGTACCATCTAGGTAAGAAGAACTCAAAAACCATTTGCTACGATCGCAAGACGGCTGTACATCTCAACGTTACATTATGGGCAGGACTTCCAAGAACCTCTGGCAGATCTGATCCTGAGGGGGAGGGAAAACTTTATGACCTAAACCACACCACCGTGCTCAAGGATGGTACTAACCCAATTGTTTTAATCTTTGATGTTTGTGTTGCTTGTTCTAAACCAGGGGGACATTCATGTGGGTCGGCTGACTGGAAAACAACGTATGCCCACAATCATAAATATTTGTGTCATACGCCCATTAACTGGGCCATAGGGAATCCCAATCAATGGATCCCTTGTGGAGGTTCTGTCGAGTGCTCGGGTTGGTCTTGTGTCTGTGATTATACTGGGGGAGGGTACTCAGGCTGCAATCATCTGTCACATTTCAAATGAATATCAGGGTCTACCACAGACAATAAGGTAGAAATCACCATCACCAGACAACACCCTGCCTTGAATACTTATGGCATAGGGATTGATGGCACAGGAACAGATCCAAACACTTACATTACCATAAAAACTGAAGTAATATATGNTCCCAATCAATGGATCCCTTGTGGAGGTTCTGTCGAGTGCTCGGGTTGGTCTTGTGTCTGTGATTATACTGGGGGAGGGTACTCAGGCTGCAATCATCTGTCACATTTCAAATGAATATCAGGGTCTACCACAGACAATAAGGTAGAAATCACCATCACCAGACAACACCCTGCCTTGAATACTTATGGCATAGGGATTGATGGCACAGGAACAGATCCAAACACTTACATTACCATAAAAACTGAAGTAATATATGAAGGTAAGGAAACATCCTTAGGCTGGTCGGTATATAATAATTTAAGTAAATCAGAAAAAGCCCCTGATACCAGTATTATTGCAAAAAACTTGTTCATGGATATGGCAGAAAAAATTGCAAAACAACTTGCAATAACCAATTGTTTTGTCTGTGGGGGAACCACCACAGGAGAACAATGGCCGTGGTAAGCCTTAGAAGCCTCGTCATCACTGTTTAATAACATGTCTTCTGTAGGAAACATAACAGCTAGAACAGCTTCCGATCCACTTATCTGGACAATTACCACCAACTTAATTGGTAGAAACCACTTTTCCTAAAATGGGTCCACTCCAGTAGGACACCTTCTTTGCTTAGGTACATGGGATAACTCCTACCAGACTTGGACTGCACCTGACAATTCAACACCACACCTGCTAAATTCAACACCTCCCTCCTCCCTTATCTCAATGACACAACATCTTCCCAAATTTGGACAGCCCCAAATAACATGTATTGGATTTGTGGTAATCTAGCCTATCCATCCCTTCCAGCAGATTGGCAAGGATCATATGTTTTGGGGTGGATAAGACCTTCCTTTTTCCTCCTACCGATCTCCATTAAGCAAGAACTAGGCATCCCTGTGTATGATACATTATCCCGCAAGAAAAGTGACACCGACAATGCCTTTAGAACCCCCATATATATGATTAATAAAATTATTTGTTTGCAAGCTATTTTAGATTTAGCAGGCCAATGAATAGACAAAGCTCTAAACACTCTAGCGACTGCTACAGACAAATTACGCACAGCTGTCTACCAAAATCGCTTAGCTTTAGATTACATACTAGCTAAAGAAGGAGGGGTATGTGGTAGGTTCAATCTCATGAATTGTTGTCTTCAAATTGAAAAGGTTGGCAAAGTAGTAGCACAATTAACAACTGAGATGCGACAATTAACCTATAATCCTAATCAAGTATGGCAAGGTATTGATTTTAAGAATATTTTTAGTTCCTGGTTCCCAAAACTACCAGGATTACAAGCCATAGTAGCTCTCATAGGTATGATTGCTGCAGGATGCGTTATTCTTCCATATGTGTTACCAATTTTTGTTCACACTATCTTCAATAGTCTGTCTTTATTAGCTGAAAAGCGCACCATTGCACAGGTTAATGCCCTCTGGGAAAAAGAACCTCTGTACAAAGTCATACCCTCAGAAGACCCTGATGTGTACGCTCGCACAAGTTTTTGCGTGGGCAGTGACGAAGATCCAGAAGAATTTCCCCCATATAAAACTAAAACAGAGGAAATGCAGTAATGAATCAATTTCAATAGTTTCAGTACACGCCAGGCCTCAAGGCCTCACATAGGCTGAAAGCGTGTACCAGGAACAAAGAACATCAATCAGCAATACAACACCAGGGGCTATTAACTGGACTGCAGGCATTGATTAGCTGCTTTGTACCTACTAAAACTGACCATATAACACTGTGATTTGATGCTACTATGTGTCCACTAATATTTCTACTCATGTAACATAATGATTGGATGGAGTTTACCGCTTGTGACGTATTACTATGTGTTTTTAATAAAAGAGCTTCCCGAGCTCGTGATCGGGGCAGCTCACCCGAGATAGAACNTTAACTGGACTGCAGGCATTGATTAGCTGCTTTGTACCTACTAAAACTGACCATATAACACTGTGATTTGATGCTACTATGTGTCCACTAATATTTCTACTCATGTAACATAATGATTGGATGGAGTTTACCGCTTGTGACGTATTACTATGTGTTTTTAATAAAAGAGCTTCCCGAGCTCGTGATCGGGGCAGCTCACCCGAGATAGAACCAGCCTGGTGTCTTTCTTGATGCATTCGACCACCCAGTGAGAAGCCTTCCAAATGCGGAGCAAAGCCGCACTCTTGTCTGCCTGCTTGCTTGTGAATGCATCTCTTATAGTTGATCTATTTACAAATCTTAATAACAAGAGTAAGATAGATAAGAATGTCATTTATTCAGCAATGAAGCTATCCCATTCCTTCTAAAAACACCAAATATAAAAATTGCCTTTTAGATCAATTTAAACTATCAAATCCAGTTTATTTTCTTCCTAATATCTAAAGCAGCCAGATGCCCCTTAGGCAGAGTACAACTGTCGGAGTATCATTCAATGTCTGCAATAGATTTTTAGATCTGATATTATTATATTGAAAAGATACTTGCTCTGAGAGGTATCAGTTCAACTATCATACCTGATTCCTAAAACATATTTCTTTTAGTAGCAAAAATCTTAAAATCAGATTCTGGCTCAACAAATTCACATTCTATTAGTTTGACAATGAATTAATAGTAACCATTAGTAGAAAAAAAGCATTATGCAAACCACAGACATTTTCAGAATGGCAATCATTTCTCAGAATGACAAAACTAGCATAGTTCTATCAAAACACAAGCTCTGTCCCTTCTCATTGCTATATATAATGTTATAACATAATTATGTACAAAAGAGCTGGCATTTCTTTTCAATAGCATCACACTGCTTTCATCACTTGCCATTTTCTTTACCTCTCACCATAGAGAGGTCCGCTGCTACTGACAGATTCCAAGATAATGAAATAATTTATTTTATAGATGGAAGGTAAGGTTGAGGTTGCTATATACTGCTGAGTTTCTGCCCTGTCAGATACTGCTTTATCTATTCCAATGGTGAACATAAGTAACATAGCATACAGCATAACATAAAGCATCACAACAAATTACACTCTTGGGTAAGTGGTAAAACATTTCTGACACACACACTGTTGCAATCCCATTAAAGGCAGTTTTAGCCCTTGGACTCAATCAATACCAACCTATTAAAAAAAACCTATGCAAGGAAGACAGGTGTCAGATCTATGAATACAAGGGGAGTAAAATAATTTTGACTGGTACTCTATCTGGTTGCCACAGCCTGATAAACAAGGATGGGATTCTACCAGTTCAGACTGATTCTATAGAACTGGTTGTTATGATTCTGCGCAGTTCAGAGTACCAGCAAATCATGCTGCTGGATGGCTCCGCCCCTCTCAGCCCACCCCTCGCCTCCCTGCCCAGTCAATCCTTACTGCACATGCCCGACATGGCTGACTGCATTCTCCCCTGCCTAGTCACTCCTTAAGTTATTTCTATGCTGGGATTCCCCTCGCTCTCTGACTGCTTCACCCAGGAGGCTTTCCCGAGGCCCAGGAGGCAAAAAGGAGTGTGCAGGAGTGGGAGTGGGGAGATGTCCTCTGTGCTCCATTTTTTCCCTTCCTGGGGGCAAAAACGCCCCCGTAGGAGGCCCAAAATGGAGCACAGGAGGGTGCTGTGTGCCCCTCCCTATACTCCATTTTTTGCCTCCCTGGGCCCCAGGGAAGTCTTTTGGGAACAAAAAAATGCCCAACCAGTGCTTGCCTGAGGTAAAAAAAATGGAGCAGGTTTGCTGCAAAAGAAAAAAGAAAAAAAGCCACACTCACCCAGTCACATGACCACAGAACTGGTTGTTAAAAACTTTGAATCCCACCCCTGCTGATAGACCACTTTCCTCATCTCCCAAGAAATGGGTTGTTCAATGAATGAAACTGAGTGTAGATTTACTCTGAGCATGTTCTCTTTTCCTTTTTTTAAAATTTCAATACATCAGTTTCTATTACAATCTATTTCTCCAACCAGTGAGGCATTTTGTATCAATTCTATTTCTGAAGCAAGATCCAGTGCAAATCTTTTGAGCTCAGTATGTGTTCGTTTGCCCTTTGTTATTCTCTATTGAAGCCAAATAAAAGAAATTTATAAAAGAAGAAAGATTAAGGTCATGTTTCATTTACTCGAGAGATTTATTGCTTAATTCTCAATTCTGATTATAAATGAATTCAAGACACAAAGACTGAATGTCATCTAATCTCAATATCTGGGGTGGTGGTGGGTAGTGTTGTGATTTTATCAAGTAGAGGTGATGAAAAAGTTTTAATTCTTACTAGAGGAAATTCTAACATACACTGAAAAAGTCAAGAAGAGCCAAGGAAATCAAATGACTCTCTATTATATTATCCAGTTAGAGCATTGGAATAGTAGTCATTCTTATGACAGGTGACAAATCACATTTGTGACTAACAAATATCACGTCAGCAGATGGCAGTAGCTGAACAACTGCAGAGACATATGAATAAGGCTGAATGGCTGCTCAGCCTTGTTTCAAAGTAATTACAAAGACCCGCTTTGAAAGTGATCAAGGCTGACCCATGCAATGAGAAGATGGGTCATTTGTTCCAGATACAAATCATAGGGAAAATATCACTGCACTGCTAAGAGAGAGCAAATTAGAGGGAAGTACTGGAAAAGAAATGACTAGGTTGGGAGACACTGTGTTAAAAGTCAGTGCTATTATACAGGAAGACTGAATCATATACCACTTGACATGTTGGGCTTTATAGGTAGCAACCTGCACTTTTAATATAATTCAACAGCAATTGATAACTAGTTCAGTTCATCAAGCAGAGGTGTTACACCGACATAATGAAGCATGCCCATCGCTGCCCATGTTGTATTCTGGACCAGCTTCCAGGTAGTTTTGAAGGGCAACCACCTGTAGATCCAATTGTAGTAATCGAGCTGTGAGGTGATTAGGGAATGAGTGACTATCTGAAGCCACCCGACCCCTGTATCTAGAAAAGTGTGCAACTGGTGCACCAGATAAAACTGGACAAAAAAAACCCTCATGCTGAAATCTATACATGATGCTGCACTTAATTCTTTCAGTCTTGCTAAAATTTGATTGAATTGACAACTGTAAAATTCTTGTAGGATGTCACTGCCTTTTAAAATCACAATGATTCTGGCTAAGGTGTGAAATACTCATTTATATGATATGTATATAATGAACTCACCAGGGAAAAGTTAGGCCTTCCCTCCAAGCTTTGCCTTACACTTAACTGATGGTATAAAATGGTCTCTTCAAGTTTTTTCCTTAGATATATTTCTTTCTTTTTAGATCTTTAAATCTTAATGCGGTAACTGAAAAAGTGCACAGGACTTCTCAAGTGCAATTGGGAAAATTTATTTATTATATATTTATACTCCATCTGTTTCTGTCAAAGTCTGGGACAGACTATTTAGCGTTTCAGTGAGTGTAAGTGTGAATAAAATGTCTTTGTTTTGTTTCAAACACAGAATAAAAGTGAGAACACCTGGAGTTTTCTCTGTTCTACTTGGGCCAAAAGTTATGCATTTTTTCTAATGATTTACCATAGAGAATTATGGGAACTCAGAAGAAGCCTCAGTTCTTTCAGTTTTTGTTCCAGGGCCATAGAAGAAGTATAGCCCATAATGACTGTAAATCCTGAAATTTACCCAAATTAGTTCAGTAGTATTTTGTTTTTTTTTAAAAGCATTTTAAAAATTCATGTAAGAAACATGGAAGCAATACTTTAAGGAAAATGTTTCAGTTGCCTACACAAATAGCCATTGAACCCTCGCAATATACAATGTGATTTACCATACAGACTTTAAACAACAACAACAACAAAATACACTTCTCTGATTTGTAGCTTTAAAGATTTCCTTCTTTCTCATGTATAAACATAAAGCACATGTCTTCACTGGCATCCTGACAACAATGTTCAATAAACAAGTTATAGGAGTATAGTTTTCACATTCTCTGTGCAGTTTCAAAACACACTGTCAACAAGACCACCCACAGAGTACACATGCTAATGCTAAAAAAAAAAAAATCACACAGACACATATACACACAAAACCAACCAAGTATTTACATTTTCCAGTTTGTAACCTGAAAAACCTTATCAGCAGTACAACATAATGTACAGGACATTGTTTCAATGCTCAGACGAAGCTAATCAGCAGAAGGCAATCTCAATTTTCAAAGAATAACCTTTCAGAATAATTCTGTCTTAAGTGCTTTTCAAAATGGAAGCAGACGAACCATTAACTGTCCCCATCATTGATGGAAGATCTTCCATAGCATGAGCACTACCACAGAAAAAACATGTTCCACTGACCTCAGTGTAGAGTAGTTCTCCGGAAACACACTCTCTGAACTTGTAGGATTTTTTTTGGAAACCCATTCCTGTATGAGATAATATTGCCAGGACCTCTCATTCTAGATTTCTATTCAGAAAAGTGTAGACATTTTTAATCCCTCATAGGTACATCAGAAAGACTCTGTGATTGATGGTATGAAATGCCACTGGGAGGTAAAATAGAACAAAGAGGATACATCCACCCCACAATTCAAATCCCAACAAGGACAACCACCATAGAAATAAATGCCATATCAATATCATGTCTGGGCCTGAATATGGATTGAATAAGGCAGTTACTGCAAATGCGAATACACCATCTTCTCAACAACTTCAGGAAAGATTGGATCCTGAATGGGTTTTTTTACCCAATGTAATTAAGTCTAGGGAAACCTACTTTAGGAAACTTGAAATTGGATACTGCATTCTAATCCTGTCAGAGCTGGGTGACCCTGGACTAATCATTGCCTCTCAGCCCTAGGAAGAAGAAGGCCATAGCAAATGGCTTCTGAAATCTTTCTAAGAAGACTTCCCCCAGAAGTTGCCAGAACTCTAGACTGGCTTGAAGGCACACCCACATAGATGGCTCCAAAACCACGTAGGTCTGTAATTTCATAGAAATGGAGGAAAGGTATTTTTGGTAACTATAAAAGTTCTTATTTGTAAACTCTTGCCTCAGAGCAGCACCAGTTAACTAAGAAAAATGGAATACGATGAAAGAAAGCAGAAAAGCTGCAAATCCAAGTCCTGATTCAAAAGAATTTTTCCAGTAAATTCTTCACTTTTTAAAGAAGGATAACATTTCACAGTAGGGCAATGACTTGTTTTCTGTTTGAAAGAATTTGCAATGCTCTATAGATCCGGGGTCGCCAACCTTTTGAACCTCAGGGATCACCAAACTCATAATTTTAAACACCAGGGACCACTAACTGGTTCTGTGGGCATGGTCTAATTTGTGGGTGTGGCTTGGTGGTCATGTGACTGGCTGGGCATGGCTTGTATGTAAATATTATAAATATTTATATAAATATTGATTTTTTTAAAAATAAAAAAGAGCAACTTTTACCCAAAATCAGGCAAAGCAGGCAGGCAGATTGAGTTGCTCACAGAATCACAGATTCATTCAGAAATCTATCCATTTGCCATTGGCTAGCTCAATCTGTCACATAAAATTTGCTTGCAAGCAAACTCATAAAATTTGCTAGGAAGCAAACTCACAAAATTAACTCACAACACACCATGTATGTAAATATTGAATTTTTTATTTAAAAAAGAGCAACTTTTATCCAAAATCAGGCAAAGCAGGCAGGCAGATTGAGTTGCTCACAGAATCATTCAGTGATCTATCTATCTGCCATCAGCTAGCTCAGTCTGCCACATAAAATTTGCTTGCCATGAGTCTGCACTGAATAATAGAACCTTCAGTCCTAAGGGAGGTTCGGCTGTGTTTGAAAGCAGTAGCCCAAGACCTAAAGATAGCTAGAAAGCAAGAAATCCAACCATTTCCTGTTTCCTAGCTAATCTAAATCTCCCGGCACAGCAGAACTGCTGATGGTCGGAAAAAGGAAAAATAGCAATTTAGCAGGCAAGTTTGCTGGGTAAGGAGTGAGCAGATGGGGAGAGTTCCCGTGGGCCATGTAAGTGGCACAGCCTTGTGTTTTTACTCACCCTGGATTAATTGCTTTGGGGGGGTGCTCTGGGGGTGAGATTTCTCTGCAGTCCACTGGCCTCAGCCCACCATTTGGAGACTGCTGCTCTGTAGCACAAGGAAAAAAACCAATGGTGCTTTTTGCTTCATGGAACATTTCTTTAAATCAAGTAGGTGGTTTATTTTCTAATTTAAACAATCTAGGTGTTTGAGACTGCTGCTTGTACATCTGCACTGCTTGACAATAAAAACTTTTTTTCTGATCCTGCATATGCAGAAATCACAGGCTAATTTAAAAAGATTCATAATTCTATTGCCTGGAGACCATATTTCCCAACATTTTTGATGGTGTAGGATACGGCAGAGGAGAAAACTGTTGTAACAGTTGCTCACATGAAGGAAACTCATTAAAAACCTAATGGTTTTAACATTGTTGTGATTGACTTGTAACATTTTCAATTTACAGAAAGAACACATAAAGTCAGAATTTTTTACATGGGAAAATAAGATAGATTAAGTTTTAAATTATTTGCATTGCCTTTGGTGATAATTCCGTTGTATTTTCTTCCAGCGATATTTCAAATATCACTCTACTCTTCACATAGCAGTGAATAAAATAGAAAAGGGATGGCATAATAACTGCCCTGCAGGTAGTTCTTGATTTACAATCACAATTGGGACTGAAACTTCTCTCGTTAGACAATATGATCATTAAATGAGTTGTGCCTGAATGTACAACCTTCCCCCACCCCCTAATTGTTAAATGAATTATATGATCATCAAATGAATCTAACTTTAAGCATTGGCTTTGCTTGTCAAAAGCTGTCTGGGAAAGTCACAAATGGTGAATACGTGACCCCAGAAAACTGCAATTATAGTAAACACATGCCAGCGTTCAAGTACCCAAATTGGAAAGACATGACTGCAGGGATACTGCAACAGTTGTAAGTGTGAGAAATAGTCATAAGCTGCTTTTTGTAGTGTGGTCATAACTTTGAATAGTCACGACACAAATGTTCGTAAGTTGAGGACTTACTGTACTAATGTGCATTGGAATTAAACTAAACAGCTCACTGCAAATTTACCTTTGGAAAAAGTGAGGAAAATTTCTGCTCATGTCCCTTTCCTTCTCCCATTTCTTTCTCACTCAAGCTTTAAATGTAATCAGTTCAAAGATTAAAAATCAAAGATTATACATAGGGGTATAATCAAAAATTAAAATATGAAGTATTTCAGGTTTTGATTCCTTATTAGTGATAAAATCCTATCTTATTAAATGCAGCTTGCCAAAGAATCAGTTACAATCAGTTGGAACCTGACTTTCCATGAGTCAAGCACTATTATTACATTGTATGTTTCTGAAATTTTCCCAATTGCCCATTTTTAAATGGAAAAATTGTATGAAGCTCCTTATATTTTTACTGAACACAATAGGCTTTTTAAAAAGCAATAGAAAGATATGGGGAAAGATGATCTGAACTAAGTAAGTGAACTTGTAATTTTGTGCTATCAATTTATTTCAAATTATTCTGCCAAATCAACAACAATTTACTATGCAAATAATTTAAAAAGATGATTTTTTTTAATATGTCATTTCATTTAGGACTAATCATTCCAATGTTGACTCCTGGCAATTCCTTGGATAAGTCCCTGCCATTTTCTTGGAAAGGTTTTTCATAAGTGGTTTGCCATTTCCTTCTTTTTAGAGCAAATTAGCCTAAGGTTATCCAGCTGGCTTTGGGCCTAAGGTGGGGCAACAATTCATGGTCTCGTGATTTTCAATCTGGAAACCTGCCTCCAAATATTCTTTCTACATTTTTGGAAGCATTTGTAATCACATATTACCAGCTCCAGTAGAAATCAGAAACATTGTACAACTTTTAGCAAATAATTCTAATGCAAGATAATTAAAATATATGAAGTGGTAAAATACTATAGTTTAATAGTTAGTTCATTTTTTAGAAATTCCCACTGGATTTATCATAGCAAAAACATTGGAAAACTAACGCATAATGATTTTTAAATAAATATTTAAAACTCTGGGAAGTAGCAATGTCTGGTAAAAATATTGAATCCTTTGTCTATGTAGTATCATACTGATATAATTTTGTCTCCATTTCTTAATTATAATAATGAAATATATTCTTATAGATTACCTAGTTTACCTTTCCTACAGATGAGCATTTTTTTGCACAGAACTATTGAATATGGATGTTTAAAATTATGCCATTCTATTTCAGGATACAAATATGTGAATGTGTAAAACCAATATGGCTTTTAATGTTTCTTCCCTATTATGTTCAATATTTCTTCTTCTTCTTTTATATGCTTTTTGTCTGTTTAATGGGGTGGGATGGTGGACTTTTGCTTTTCCCACACTTTTCTTTTCAACTCTTTCTCTCTACAATATATATAGCTCAATACACACTTAGAATACAGTCATTTAAGATTTGTTCACTTTAGCTCTCTCTTTGAAGTGAGGATATGTAGGAAAAGCTGAATATGAACAGCTGTCATGTCCCACAATTTGAACATGATGGCAAGGACATTGCTGAAGGAAGACATGTTCTGAAATAATGAAAGGGAAATAGCAGAGAGGACTCTGTAGAAGACCTAAAATAGCCTTTTTTGATCTGTGTGTCAGGTCAATGTCAAAGCTCAGTACTGGTGTATGTAAGGTCATAAATCCAGAAATATGTCAAGTCACTATATCCTTCCCCACGTGTATGGGAAAAACCCTACAAGGGGTTGCCCCCCCCCCCCACATTTGAAGAAGCCAGATTATAGGCCAGACTTTGCAGAAATGTGATTTTCACAGAAAAAATAAAGAAATAAATCAGCCACCGATTGCAATTCTGTAACATCTGATAATGAGAGAAACTAGAAAGTGGCAATCTTAAGCTTCTGAAGGAAATTGGAATTTGTGAGTAATCATACGAAAAATCCAGTTGGTGGTAGCAACAGAAGTTGTCATTGTCAACCATTCAATCATGTCTGACCCTCAGCCACTCTATGGATCAGCACTCTCCATGCCCCTCTATCTCTCACTGTCTCCTTCAGATTTGCCATTGTCATCCCAGTGTCATCTTTTTGTTCTTTTTTTCTCTCCTCTCCCAACCCATATTTCTCTCTGAAAAGGTTCAGCCTTCTCCATCAACTGAAGCTGAAAAAGTTGTGTTTAGAGTAAAACAGATGCCTTTTATAAGAAGGCACAAATAAGATTTATGTAGACAGGTATAACTATTTCTAATTTCCTCCCCTCCATCAATAATTAAGCATGTTGCTCATAAATCAACATGGATAACACAATCATTTTAACTAGAATGGAAAATATTCTTGCTCCCTCTCCTTAATTAGTATCATGAGTCCAGCAAAGCCTTCTAACCTGAGTTTATAGGACACCTTCATAGTGGTTAATTGCAAATGGTACATGCCTATGGAAATTCTCATCATCCAGGTCATGACTGTCCCAAAGGTGTTTTGTCAAGAAGCAACTGAACTTCCTTGTTTTTCTTTGAAGACATTTTACTTCTCATCCAAAAAGCTTCTTCAGTTCTGACTGGATAGTGGGAATGGAAGGATTTACATTCCTTCAGTCAGAGCTGAAGAAGATTCTCAGATGAGAAATGAAATGTCTTTGAAGAAAAACAAGGAAGTCCAGTTACCTCTTGAAAAAGCACCTTTGAGACTGCTAATGGTACAGTTGTCAGGCAATGTAGCATGAATTAAAAGATAGCACAAAGCAAACTACTAATGGCCCTTCTCCTGGTGCTTAAAATGTGCAAAATCTGTTCTTTTTTGGAAGTTGTTGTTTGGGTGTTTTTCTTTCTTAGTTTTTCAATCCGAATATCCTAATCATTGAAGTATGTCAAGACAACATTTCTTTTCTGAATAAATTACTTGCTGAATCAGGTTATTCTATGATAAACAAAGGATGTGAAATCCAATAAGTCAGCCTGCCCTTTTCATAGACTAGTGCAAAAATGAAGTGATCCATATTCATCTGCATAATTGTATGCATACTCCAAAATGCAGGACAAAGTTCTTTTTATAAGACAGGCACTTCCTCTGCTAAGGGAGGAATAAACACAGGAGAGCTAATACATTAAATGTCAGGAGAAGGAACTTTAATTCTTACCAACCAGAAAAAAATATTATTCTCTGCCTTGGCTAGAACTGATGGAAGATAATTGGTACAATTGTTACTCGATTGTGTACAGTTCAACTCACCTGTTCTGAGGTATGGAAACTGCAGCTTTCCTAGCATTCAGTGTTTTCTGTCTAAGCTCTATACAGATAGCAGCAGCAGGACACTGTACTGCCGAAAGCTGCTGAAATGTAATGAAAAGGCCCATGATGTAGCCATTATCATTTCAGCCTAAAGAAGGAGAATTCTATTTTTCTAGTGTTCTCCAGAAGCAAAAAATCAGCAAATCAGGACATGGACTCCCTCATAGAAGTCCTCTCCTGACACATAGGGTGCTATGTTTAAGAACTAAGCTGCAGTTCTCCTTCTGGTCCGCCACCTGCGCGGGAGCGTCTACCGCTCCCATTGGCTGATGCCATTTGACAGCCGGCTATAAAAGGGAGCTTACAGAGTCTTACAGAGTCCTCCTAGAAGATGGCCGCATCTGGAGAAGACACGTGGATCAGCTGAGGAGGTGCTGGACCAAGCCTGCCACCGAAATCACAGTCAAAGACTCGGCCTACCCACCGCCTGCCGCAGCTGGCCCGCTAAAGGACCCAGTCTACCAGCTGCTCTACGACCCAACCAACCGACCACCGCGAGAGGACTCACCAGAGCAGCAGCCAGATGGCAGATCCAGGATAGCTGACGACCCTCCACAGACTCTTGGCACCACCCGGGAAGAACAGGACGAGGCAGCAGCAGACAAACTCCTGGAGACGCGAAGATCAGGCCGCGAATGGAAACCGCCATCCTGGCTACGAGACTACGCATACTCATGGCCAGGGGGAAGGAGTGCTATGTTTAAGAACTAAGCTGCAGTTCTCCTTCTGGTCCGCCGCTTGCGTGGGAACATCGACCGCTCCCATTGGCTGATGCCGTTTGACAGCCAGCTATAAAAGGGAGCTGTCAAATGGCATCAGCTGTCGCCGCCAGCTGGCTGTCAGATTGCCATAGGCAGCCACAGCAACCCTTTATTCATTGAATAGAGTCTGTTAGCCTTTTCCCTGGCTCCATCTCTCTCTGTAACTGCCGCTCTACAACATAGGGGTATAATAAAAAATGGCAGCATTGTACCCTGCGGTCTGAGGCAAAATACCACCTCAAGTTTTGTATTCTACCACCTCAAGTTTTGCCACCTCAAGTTTTGTATTCTTATTGAATAGTGTAGACCTGTCTTTTGTTCAAACAGGTATTTGGGGTAAAGGAATTAGTTAATGAATGTTTCAATTGGAATGGTAAAAGCTGCTTGGGATATAATTGCACAAATGTCACATAAGCACATTATCTAGCATTTTGGAAAGCAGTCAGGGATAACAAAACTATGCAACTTTCATGTTTGAGTAGTTTTATGTGCTTTTATAAAAGGATTTTCATTTTGTGGCTTTAAAACAAAATGCAACATGAAGTTAGAGGTCCTGCGCCATCAAGCTCAAAATGGAATTAGAGCTAGTTTGATAACAATAGCACTTTAGACTTATATACAGTGCTTGTCAGCTCCCTCTAAATGGTTTACAGAGTCAGCATATTGCCCCCAACAATATGCATCCTCATTTTACTGACCTCAGAAGGATGGAAGGCTGAGTCAACCTTGAGCCACTGAGAGTCAAACTGCCAAACTGCTGACAGTTGGCAGTCAGCAGAATTAGCTGCAGTATTGCTTTCTAACCGCTGTGCCATCATGGCTCTTGATATAGTGACTTATTTATTTAGCACATGGCATTGATGAGGTGACTAAGTTCCTGGACTGGAAGCCATGAGACTGTGAATTCTAGTTCCCCCCTCTCTCCCTACTTAAGCATGAAAATTAGTTGCATGACTCTGGTCCAGTCATTCTCTTTCAGCCCATTCTAACAGAGTCGTTATTGTATGGAAAATAGGACTTGAGTTGTACAAAATATAGGTGGGATATAAATCTAATGCTCATACATGGCTTCTTCTTTAAATCTATCTATCTACCAGAATTACAGGAAACTTATAGTGCATTGTATCTTATCTTTCCTTTAACTACAGACCTGCCATTTCATAGTTTCTATTTGTTATATTTCTCTCAAAACTGTACATTGTTCTTTTTAAAAAAGCTATTGCATATAACTTTCCAAATCAGAGGAACAGGTACATTTTCCTCTTGCAATAAATTTAGAATCTACTCTTTATAGATAAATTTATGCCTAAGTCTCCAACATGATGTCCATATATGACAGTAGAAATTGGAAAAATCCTAAATTGAAACATTATTAGTTTTAAATATGCTAATTCTGCCTTTAAATCTTTCAATTTTATGCTATAGATGCAATGAAAGAAAATATGGTTCATGTGAGAGTCTACCTATGGATGACTCAAATCTTAATTAAAACTGCTCTCTGTAATTACAGTAGAATATGTCAGATGTGTAAACTCAAATTACTGGATTTGCGCTACTCCATAATTTTATTCAGCTTCATTCTGAAGATTCTAGATGAGCACTAGTTTTTCGAAAAGATATTTATGATAATTTTTGTGTCTTTGTCCATAATGTTAACTGCGTTAATCACTTTCTAGCCAACCTCATATGATTGGGATTATAAGGACAAAAATAGAGGTTATTTCCATGTAAACCCTAGTGAAAAAGTAACATTTAAATCTAGCAAATAAATACATGTGATTATTCTGAGTACCATTTTGTAATTCCACATATTTCAGCTGAAATCAAAGCAAATGATAATGTCAGCATGACTTAGCAAGAGAAACATATTATGACAAGTTAATAGCAATAAAAGTGGAAAAGCTAATTATGAATTAATTTTATACTTTACTGTGATAAACTGAGCATATTGGTAGAACTGAACAGTTTTCTGAGAAAACTCTGGTAACCTACTTGTATTCTGCCACATAGCTTCCACATAAGACAGTTAACGTGGGAGTTTCCATATGACTTCATCAAATGGCAATTATCATCCTGTACTTTACTCTGGTTCTTTCCATTTTTCTCAGAAGGCAGAAAGTGTGAGTAGTTTAAGAATACAGTATCAGCTTCAGAGGCAGAAGCACACGCCAGTCTCTTTTAAAAGCTAGAATTTTAATACACTGGAAAAATGAAATTGCCATAGTCAATATGTATGCATTATAATCCATAGAGTAGAAACCGTTTTATAAACAATTTTTTAAAAAATGTATCTTTATTAGTGCTAAAATGGCACTTTTTTATTTTTGTTAATGGAATAACTAATGCTGTAACAATTGGTAAAATTAGGTCTTACAGCATGCAGTTAGGAGTTTGCAATAATGGGAAAAGAAAGTTAATACAAGGAACATAGAAATGGATTTCTCATCTACTTATAATATTGACTGATTAATTATGTGCCATCAAGTTGTTGTAGCCATACATTTTTATCCTTTACTCAAGGTGATACAGAAATATATACTACTTTCAGCAATAAATCAGCTAATTAAATAAAATCCCCAATTTTCTCCTGCATAGTAACTCTACATTTACATTTAATAGTTATGCATTCCCCTGCTAAAATAATATCATCTCAAAAACAGCCAACAAATTCTATGCTTATAAGTAGTTAAATTTTAACCATTGTACTACATCGATATAATCACAACTTATTAAATGTATATGCTACACAATTATCAATGAGTCTGGCAGGCAGTATTTACTGGCAAATTGCTTCTAAAATCTTGCCAAGAAAACTGCAAAGGCTTCTCCTGACAGTTGCCAGCTGTTAACACTGAGTTGAAGGTACAATTGCCTGCTTACCAACAACTCTCAAATTGCTCACTAGTGTGGCAGCTGTTGCAATCGAACAGCATCTAGTTGAAAATGAGCTATTTCCACCTGAGCAAAAAGGAAACGGCCCAAACAGCAGAGGAACAAAAGATCAGTTCCTAATTGACAAGATGATTTTGGAAAACTAAAAGAGAAGGAAGACTTGAATGTAGCTTGGAGTAAATAAAAGAAGACATTTGACTCCTTGGATTATCAAGTATCTAGAAATATAGGAGTCGATAGAAACACCAGAAGCTATGGTATGTGTTGTGAATGCATAAATGTTAAATAAAGTTCTCTTGAGCTTGAAGTCTACTGTAGGGTTCTGGCCCTGCACTTCTGATTGGCTGTTAATGGCAGAATCGGATTGGTCCGTTCAGGGGGATCTGATTGGCCATTAACGGGCCATTCACATTGGTTAACAGAACTAGCGTTTCTGGATTGTTATTGGTTGAATAGTTATTGGGTTGCCTATATTAGGAAGGCTATAGCAGCCGTCCAGTTTGAGCTGTCACACCATGTAAATAAAGAGTTGAAGTTCACCGTTCACCGGCTTGTCTCCATTCTTTCTCGCCCATGCTTCAAACTTAACACTGGCGATGAGGATGGGATGTGGAGACGTCAGAGCTGACTGAACAAAGAAGAAATAGCCAAGCACGTGACTGACAACGCACAACAACGGAACCATGTCTGGCATCGTCGTACCACCCACTCTGTTCGACCCAGCGCAAGAGGACTGGGAGTCCTACATGGATCGTTTCCAAATGTTCTTGGAAACTAACAATTTGAAGGATGCCTCAACCGGGAAAAAATGGGCAGTATTCCTAACGCATTGTGGACCAACTGTATTCAGGATGGCTAAAGCAGTGCCAAACCCGCAGAAGTAAAGGCTATGGACTGGGACATCCTCGAACCCCTACTGAGAGCCCATTACGCACCGACCGTGCCAACACTCGTAAGACGACACGAGTTCTACCAAAGAAACCAGCGAAAGGGAGAAAGCGTCGCCGACTTCATCGCAGACCTCCGAAACCTGGGAGGCCTCTGCGGGTTCGCCGACCTGGAAGAGGCNTTCGCTGACCTGGAAGAGGCTTTGAGAGATCGAATAATTCTGGGATTAGATGCACCAGGCGTGCAGAGCAAGCTGATGGCGAAAGGCAACATCGGCCTTGCCGATGCCATCGCTGATGCTACTGCAGCAGAAGCAACCAGGAAGTTGGCTGCCCAACTACGTCGAAACCGCACTCTGGTACACCAACCGACAGGCAACATTTCACCCAAGTCAGAAGGACAGCTTTCGACGGCCCACCACAAGGACCTCTCTTCGTCATCAGACAGCGATGAAGAAGAGGTCCATCGACTGCGGTCCGATCGGGACTCCTACCCGAAGTCCCTCCACCCCTGCGCTGGCTGTCCAGGTCCAGGTCCGAATGCAAATTCCGTGACGCGCTCTGCCATGAGTGCAGGAAGAGGGGCCACATCGGATGGGTCTGCCGAAGCTTCCAAGGACCCGGCCAGGCCTTGAAGGGGGCTAACTATTGCCAATTGACAGGAAACCGTCCTGTAAGGCGAGAACCAGTAAATCACTCCTACAGAAACCGAACCTTAAATCGCCCCACGA